>JAWPHD010014325.1:0-62058 GCA_037043455.1 Cyrtodaria siliqua
AATAATGCCTCTCGTATCTCCATTTTTGTTTATATTGTCATGTTGACATTCTGCAGGAGTATCTGTCAAAATAATCAGGTCATTGTATGCAAATGAGGGCACGCATTCTTATTTCCGCTGTTTATACGGAAGTGTTCGAATTCAGGTTGTGTGCGAAAAGTGGTTGTATCGGGATACTGTCGGAAAACGTTGATGGGTCGTTCAGGATACCTAAATTTCAAATCATTCATAGCTCTGTGGTAGGTACTCACCATAACAGATATGATTCTCACAACTACCGTACACGTACCTTTGCATTCATCTCAGGTTTTACAGAAGTTAGACGATAATAGGATGGCTCTGCATATCTCTTGTTGAAGTTTACTCGAAAAACCATTCGACCTTCGCCGAAAGATTTCAGGTTTCTAGCAATTTCAAACAATGATCGTCCATGAAAATAGCTTTCTCTACCAATAAATCTAACTGGCATCGTGTGTTATTGTTTGTTAGGTTTAAATAAAACCATTAAACATCAAAAAAGTACAAATTTACCTAAAAAAAAATTCAGAAAAATGTGTTTGAAATAAGGGAGGTCACTCTGCGCGCATAAAAATATATTACCCAAATGGAAAGAAATAACGCTAAATAAGTGAAACGGGATATTGGTAACAGGTCAACTCGTACTTAAGTCAACTCGTACTCATTTTGGACAACTCGTACTAATTTCAGTTTTTCAATTGGTCAACTCGTACTCAACTCGTACTCACTATCTATTTCTTATGTTTAGGTAATTAAATTTGTATTTTTTATGTATTATATGCATAAAACATAAAATAATACATATTTTTAAGTATAGAGTGACAAAATCTTTGAGTATGAGTTGACCAAAATGATGTTTAATATTCATTTGTATATGGGACTAATTCATGGAATTCATGATTTAATTTGTGGTGATTATAAAGAAAACAACAACAAGATGTGTTACATATTAATATTGAAAATTAAACTTAATAAAACATATTTACAAAATGTACAATAGATACACTGTTTCCTTTCTAACACATAGGGAGACATTATCGGCCACGGGTTAGAACCAGGCGCGTAGCGTGCCATACTCATTTACTCACGTGAGTAAACTTTTCAAACGAAGGCTCAAAAAATAAAAACTCGAAAAACGCAATGAAAAGGTGAGCCTAAGGGGGTGTACATGCTGACCCTAAAATGCACCAGAAGTCAGGTACGAGCGTTTATTTTTTAAATATTCCTGGGGAGGCCACCCGGACGCCCACCACCGAGAGGGGACAACCCCCTCCCGCACCTACCCCGTGAGTAATTGAGATTTTAGTCACGCTACGCCCCTGAGAACATTGTGTATTGTTGGGTTTTCCGTGTACAGATTTTATCACCGTATATGTTCGTATGTTGACTATGTTGACTATTGTTACAGTAACTGTCACTTGAATACTATAAAGTCTTCTACTCGACAGGTATAATTAGCGCCGGCCTGTATACCACGGATGCCGCATTTAGTAGACCGGTAGCGGTGAGATCCCCATCACTGTACTGCTCCCACAGCTGTAGAAGTTGCTGCTGACAGCTCTTGTAACAGGGGCGTTGGTAACGTCGTAGTCGAAGTTCACTAACCAGCGTCATCTACATTCTGGCGACGGAGGCCTCTCGGTGTAGGATCTTGATCAACGCATAAAAGGGCGGCTTGCTTCCTGTCTTGTAATTGAGGCGTCTGTGCCAGCCTGAAGATAAATATATAAATCAATATATGTACCGTATTCTATGATCTATGATATATATTCTATGATGTATTCTATGATCAAATATCTTACAGAATGACTATTATATTATTTGTTTATAAGAGTTAGTACCGAACTTCAAAAAAAAAGTTTCATGATATAGCTTATTGAAGTACATGTACATATATACATACCCTCAACGTCATTGTTCGTTCTGATGGACTGACCAAATACGGACCACTGGTTAGGTGTCCACACCGATGATTGAAACCAAGTCCGTCTGACGTAGTCTATGAGGGGCGTCATCTGGTGGTCTGCTGACAGATCAGCCAAGAACTCGAACGTCTGCTCTATGTGTTCGGATGGCAGGAAAGGTAAATACAGCAGCTTCCCTACGAATGCGTGGACGGATCCCCTCTCTGCGTACACAGTCGCAATGCCCTTTTTCTGTTTGAAATGTTTCAAGATGGTAATTAGTATCTTCGGAATAATGTCTATGATGCATTCATATTCTTTTAATTGTATACATCCCAGCGTATAAAATTAATTCACAACTAGGTAGGTGCGTAGAACATAGTATTTATCAGACACATGAAATCTAGACAAAATTTAGGGATCGTAATCAAAATCACGAACAAATGTTTTAAAAAATAGTACAACTAAATATTACAACATCATCCATTATAATAAAAAACATAAACAAACAACCAAAAAATAAATGAGTACGAGGTTTTTTTTAATGAGTATGAGTTGAGCAATACATGAGTACGAGGTGACCAAAATGAGTACGAGTTGACTTAAATACGAGTTGACTTAAGTACGAGTTGATCCGGAAGCCCACAATTGAGTCAACTTGACAACAAAATGAACAAAACGTATCTGAAAAAAAGAAAGTAAAAAAAACCTTTTATGTGATCATTTATAGGACCACATACAGTATAGGAACACAGCATTTCAAATGCATGCCAGAGTTGATAAGTCAAATCAAAATAATTTTATTTAAAGAAACTGACCCTCCATATAACGGCAACATTACACTACAAAACCTTGTATCAAACTCTAAACAGGTGTTCAGGTCATATAATAATGTATATGTGCCTATCAAAAGTAAAGTTTTATTCATGGGCAGTTAAAATACTCGTGATTGAATCATGTATTGGTAACTCTTAATTCGACGCTACAGTTTTGTGTTTTGACCTGGCTGGCTGGTTAAAGCCTTTTAAATTGTATCTTTGGAGTTTTTATTATCAAAATAGGTAAATTATATATGTATACATTATATACTTCGTCGTCAGTAGGTTTAACACTGTCTGACTTTTAAGTTTATGCTGTAATGTGTGAATAGTGCTTGGTGTGATATAAACTGTCAATAAATGTCGTATAAAAGGATCGGGGGTTCCTGTCGAAACTGTTCGACGATGCTAATCTTATTTAATATTTTTATATTTTATAGTTTAAAGATACTCTCTCTCTCTCTCTCTCTCTCTCTCTCTCCTCTTGTTATTTTCTACTGTAAATGAAGATTTATCTTCAAATAGATGTGCAATTTAAATCCTGTTTTGATACTTTTCCAACTATATTTGTGAAATATGGTGCTATTATTTTGAAAATAACTGCAACATTTATTGTCGATTTCTCAGATGAGTTAAAGATCGCTGGAAACTTATTCGTTAAGCTGTATATATATATATATTAAACTTATTAAACCTTATCAGGGAGTACGCTATAGGGAGAAGAACCGGGTTCATAAACGCTCTAGTTTATCGATTTATGTTGTCGCGCTAGAACGCCACCATTTACTATTTTATCGATACAGGTAAATCGATCGTAAGCGCGTTACATTTGAAAAGTTAAAATTTCAGCCAACATCTCAAATTAGGCAGTTTTTACAGCCTCTTTTTACGGCTTTCTGTTATAATCAACATCACGAAATTACATTATTGACAGTGCTCAAAGAAAATTATTTTAAGAGACAGGCCCAGGGCTTGTTGCTTCTGAAAATGGACAGGCCCCGATTTGAAATGGACAGGCCCTGATTTGAAATGGACAGGCCCTGATTTAAAATGGAAATGTCCAATATTTTTTTCTTATTGGAAATGTGTCTATTCACTTTTATAGCACACATTAATTTTGTTACGTATGTATTAATCAAGCTCAGAACCTCCTCTGACTATATTTTTCTTTTTGCTACCACTTTATGCTCCCTGGTCAGCGGACTTATTTACCATTTCGTTTAAAATATGTTAGAATAGAATATTACATAGTAATTTATAACCAATGCAAAGGAGAGTACTAGCACTTTTGCCAAACGATAATAATCAGAGCCGACTTGTTGAAACTGGGGCTTAACTTGGAGCCAAACAGTATATATATTTTTCTTTCCACCAACATGTTTTTGTAAAGGACAGTTTTTCTTATTGGATTATGTAAAAAAAAAAAAAAAAAAAAATAATAATAATATATCCGAAATTATGTACCATCCGAACTACTATGACACCGCACTTTTACGGCCCGAACATTTCACAAACATTCAATCGAAATACCATCAATAACGATTTTTTTTCATGCATTAGTGTGTTTTTAATGACAAAAACGGTATTTCTTATCACAAAGGAAAGAAAACACAACCCTAATAGCAGAATAATGAGTTTTATGTCAACAATTGTCGACCTCAAAGTTGTGACAAACTGCCGACACGAAGCGAGGCAAAATATTCAAACTTCTTATTGTTTCAATGTGTGTATAACACATTTTAATTACTTTATTGCAAGTATTTTCACAGTTCACAATACACATGGGAGTATTTTGTCTTGAGGAACTTGAGCTTGAGATCCAGTAAAACTGATTTTTTGGGGGATTTTTTTTTTTTTTTTTTTTTTTTTTTAGACAGGCCCGACGGGCTCCTCGTCTGCAAAATGAGACAGGCCCGGAATGGATTTCTAGGAGCCCCGGGCGTCGGGCTATCCTATTTCTTGAGCACTGATTGACAAAGATAAATATGTCTACTATTCACTTTTTTGTTATTATTAATGCCTAATGTAACCTATACTTCGTATCTCGTTTGCAATAGCTTCACACCATTTTTAATTCTATAAAATAAAAAATTTAGCTGATATCTCAAAAGGCACATTTTCATCACCTCTTTTTAGGCTTTGTCTTATAATCACCACCATGAAATTACCTTCTTTACAAAGATAAATATGCTTACTATTCACTTTTTGTTATTATTAATGCCTAAATAACCCGTAGTCTCGTATCTCATTTGCAATAGCTATACACTGTCACCATTTTTTATTTGGCGCAGAGTGGCGCCATCTTTGTTACACGGAACCAGGGAGTACGTCTGGTAAAATGTGCTTTTAAACATGCAAACAAATACACGCTCTGTATCAGAGGACACAATGTAAATAAATAATACTTATGTTTACATTTAGCACCTTTATTGAGTTTGTAAGTGTAATAATTTATAAGAATTTGCTGTTTTTCACACACTCGCGAAACAACCGGAAATAGTCATTTTCACGGAGTAGTGAAACACATGCGCGACAACATAAATCGGCAAAACTCGGGAATCCGACTCGGAGAGTACTCGAGGCCATATTGAACTATTTTCAAGAAATGACAACTCTGCAGTAGCGACCTCTTCAATTATAAGATAAACAAAATGGCGACTGCTGGCAAGTTCCGAAAATGCGGTACATATTTATTTGTTTTATCAGGGAGTATTCATAGATTCCTGATATAATAATGTATTCATACTAAGGTAAACAATTCATAATTTTGATAGAGCATCATCAAAAAAACTGACCAATCAGTGACCAGAAATAAGACATAATCAATACATTCTGGTAGGTGATAAACTCGGTCATTATCCTTGATGTTCAACCAAGTTTACTGTGAAAATTAAGGTATCTACAGTGTGATTCTTTTAAAACCCTGCATATTTCATGCACATTCACGTAAATTGATTCAATAGATGTATATTTTAAAATCAAAATCTTGAAAATTATCGTATTTTTGCTCTGCCAAAGATTTTTATTTTACTATAGAACCTGAGGATAAAAACCGAGTAACACAAATTTTATCACCTACTGAAAATAAAATAAAATCTCAACATCTCTGCAATGCAAAATTATGAATATGGTGATTCCCGTCAAACGTGGGCGCTTCTTAATTTATAAGAGTTTCACCTCTTCTTCATCTAAAACTAAATAAAATGCGAGCACATGCCATGGCCCATGGGCATCATGATCATGGTATCAATGATCTGATCATGCGCCCCACCAATATATACAGGGCAGGGTAGACCATAGAGCAGGGGTGTCATTACCTTTATAAGTAAGCCGCACCCAGAGCAGAATAGCCGGGTGTTTTTATTAATACTTGTATAAAATACTAGTAAAAGTATCTGTATCTGTAGACTGCGTTGAAGAAACCAATACTGGCTTATACCCAACGGGTTTGGATTGCGCATGAAAAAATGCTGGTTCACTGTGGTTTTGTCAATGCTGCTCTAAAGCAATCAATGCTCTTGGACTGTGTTATCGTCCAATTTGTTCCAGTGTGGAGTGCGTGGTTCAGTGGTAGAGCGTCAAACTTCAAATCGAAAGGTCGTGGGTTCGATCCTCGCCAAGGCCATGTTATTTATCCTTGAGTAAGATAATTAATCCACATTGCTTAGTACTGGTTCTACCCAGGAAACCTGCACATAATCTTCGAAAGGGGGTGTTGCAGTATCGATAGATAGATAGATATGGGAATTCCAAGTTAGGTCCTCTGAGAAAGTAACACCCAGGTAGGGGTTATCTTGGACTTGCTGAAGAATATTGCCATTGATGTTGTAGAAATGCGAAGATTTGTTTTTGATGCTGAGCAGGTAACATTTCTTGGTGTTGAATCGCATACCCCACTCGACTGCCCATGTATGTAGGTTGTCAAAGTCCTGTTGTAGGATTAGATGATCTTGCTGTGACTTGATGTGTCTATATAGCAAACAGTCATCCGCGAACAGCCTAATATGCGACTTGACGCGTTCTGGCATGTCGTTGATGTGGCACAGGAACAGCAAGGGTCAGAGCACAGTACCCTGTGGAACACCGGAGTCAACATCCACCTGGCGTGATTTAACACCTTCTACTACCACACTCATCTTACGTTGTGTTAGGAAGTGCTCAATCCAATTGAGTAGAGGTCCTCTGATGTCATATGATTCCATTTTGTGGAGTAGTTTCTTGTGGGGTACTGTGTCGAACTCCTTGCTGAAGTCTAGTATCACTGTGTCCACTTTACCGTTCTTGTCCGCATATGACAGCATGTCATGGGCTGTGACTACTAGCTGCGTTTCACAAGAGTAGCCGAACCGGAAGCCATGGTTGAGTGATGTCAGGACTTTATGTCTATCAAGGTGGTTCAGAATGTGGTGGGAGATGATGTGCTCGAGTAATTTCGAAAGGACGCAAGTCAATGAGACCGGTCTGTAATTTTCCGGAGTGTGACGATCACCTTTCTTAAAGACTGGTGCTACATATACGTCTCTCCAATCTTTAGGGAGTTGCCCTTCATCGACCGAGCATTGGAATATTGCTCTGACCCCTGGTGCAGCTTCGGTGGCGCATTCCTGTAGTACACGGTTTGGGAGCTCATACGGGCCTGCAGCTTTGTTGACTTTCATATTTTTCAACAATTTGAGGGCCCCTTCTTCTCCGATGTGTAGGTGTGGGATGTCTTTCTGAATGTGGGTAGAGACGTTTGGCATAGCAGGGTCGTCGTCTTTAGTAAATACAGACTGGAATTGGTTCACCAGGATGTCGGCTTTCCCTGCACTATCACTGATCAATTGGCCATTGTTCTTTATTCATAGTAGCCAGGTAGACCAGTCAAAGTAGCAGGGAGAAATCCCCGCCTCTTAATGACACCCCTGGTAGAGTCGTCATTTGAGGAGTGGAGACTTGCTTTAGTGGCACGGGTATATGGGAAAAAGAAACGCGCAATAAAGGGAACACTGCCTGGAACAACAAGGAACACCACCAGGAACACCCCCACCCATAATTAATGGAACCCAGATAGTTAGAATATGTCTGTGAAAATTCCTTAAACAGGTCTTAACGTTATATTGATATATTTAAATACATATAATTAAAACTGAAAATAAAAAGTAGAAGTAATTTATACATGTGGATTAACCTAGTAAGTGACAGTGAAGTTATTAATAATATGTGTGGATTAACACTGAAAGTCAGTGACGGTGAAATCATTTGTACAGACGGAATTATGCTGAAAGAGACAGTGACATTGTTTATCACTGCGACTTGATACTAAAAGGGATGTTGAATTTGTTTATTTAGTGGGATTACCACAAAAAGAGACAGTGAAATTATTTAAGTGTGTCCTTTCAGATGGGCAGAAGGTATACACTACTATTTCTACCCAGGAAAAAGTGGTGTGCCCCCACCATGGATGATATCGATCATCATATATGGCCTAACATGTACTAAAATGACGTAAATCATTCAAACAACCAGCCAACCGATTTACTGAACCACCAGGTTCATGTTGATGACCCTCATCTTACAGATGTTGCCAGCTATCTGTCAGATGACTCCCATCAGCCAACTCACATCTAAATTATTTCATGCTTAAATGTTATATTAATTGCATATATAAAATTATGTATTTATTAGGCACATATTTATATTTGCTTTATATTATAAGCACAACAAATGGGCGTCAGGGTTGTCATTAGTAGCCAATTGCCGATCAAAATTATCGGTTAAAATGGTGTTATCATCAGTTAGTTTTGCCTTAACTTGTATTTGAAATATGTGACATTGACTTCGTTGATCCCTCGTCAAATTGTTTGGAATTCAAAATGAATCCCTATTGCCAGGGCTAAATCTAGTCTACGGTAACTACTTTGCTGTGAAATTAGGAACTTTAGTTTAATTTTTTAGTTCATTTGCTCTTAGTACAAACATGTACCACTTCTATGGTGTAATCGGTAAACACGTCTATCCTTTTAGGGTAGAAGACCCAGGTTCAAATCCTGGTGGGAGTAAAAATTTGTTTGGAAAAAGAGCTGGATTAAACATTTTTTTAAGTATTTCTAAATTTTGAATTTAATTCAATGTAATCAAATTCAATTTAAACAATCGAATATCATAAGTTACAGCATGTCTGGAAACGACCACGAGGGAAAGAAGCTTTTACAAGACAATGGCCCATTTAGCAATAAAATCTTTCATGAGGCCCTCTTTTCTTCTTTGAAAGCCGTTTCCCTCTTTTGGTTTTGCAATAATGAGCCTCTTATAAAATATTTTACCTAATATTGTAATGCATTGAATGCTCTTAGAAGACAGTGGCCCAGTTAGTAAAATTATCTTCCCTGAGGCCCTCTTTTCAATTCATTATCTTTAAGGCCCTATTATATTACCCTTTGGTCTTAAAATGAAAAACAATGTTATTTTGCTACAATAATAGGTCTTTTTTAAATATGTTTACCATATATTTACAAAAATCTTCCCTGAGGCCCTCTTTTGTCCATATTCTTCTCTTTTTGTGCTATGACCTTTGCCCTTTAAATCTTGGTAGCCAAACAGAGACTAACGAGTGGTCGTTTTAGCGCAGGATGAAACCTAACATGTGATGTCAACCAGTTTTCAAGAGGTTTACACTGTTATTATATTTATTATCTCATTTTAACCGGGTGTGTCTTTAATTGAAATGTTGAAAAATACTAGCTCCGTCGTTTCAATGGGCGCTTCAGAGAGCTGAGATCAATGCCAAGAATGGAAGTTTATAACAATTATGTAAATATATATCCATTTTTAGATATCATACAGTAGCTTTTTTCACGTTTAATCTTCATTATTGTGATCTTTATTTTTTCATATTGACTACTGTTCGCATTTAGGCAAAATAAAAAAAAATAAAAAAATAAAAAGACAAAAAATGTGAAATACGGTATACAAAATGCAGTCTTATTATGAAGGACTAGTGCTAGGTTATGGGGAAAAAAACAATAATAAATCTATGAATTGAATTGAAAGGAATGTTGTTTAACGGCTAATCAACACAGTATAGGTTATTTAGAGCTGCCCCAGAGAGAGAGGGGGAGGATACATAGGAATCCGAGAACCGTGCCTTACTCTTATTATCAAATAGATTCCTACGGTTCTTTAACGTGCTCGGAGGATAGACCGATACACGGTACTGCCCGGTTTACGTCCCCATCCGTCGGACGAGGCTAACAAAAAGTGTCTTGGTCAAGAACACACCGACGAAACTCAGTGGCGCCACGGAGGATTGAACCCTGGGCCTCCGGTTACAAATCCGCCGCACTACCGGTGCGCCATGCCAGCCCTAAAGAAAATATTTTTTGTTTCAAAACCTGGTGTAAAACCCACATTGTCAATACATACAGACTTGCTTTACACAGATAATTTTAATGTTATAGTATCAAAAATACACATTGTTTCATGCTACACTGATTTTTTCTCATATTTTGTTTTTGGAAAGAGAAAAAACAAAAACATACTGTGTAAAATATCTGTATATAAATCCATTATCAAAGGACAATGTTTTAGGATAGATTTAAAGGATTAATATACACAACTTCCAAAATTATTATTTTTTCTTTAAAAAACAAGAAGGTTGATTAAGGAAGATCAAGATATAAGCAAGGGTATGTTATTTCTAATTAGTAAGCCAAGCTTTGCATGTCCCAGAATGAAAACATTAAGTTTATTTGCTACAGTTTGATACTGGAAAAATCAACGAAGTAAATTGTCTCTATACTAGCAAGGTATTGACTCCAAAGGGTTTCAAACGTATTCATTTTTTAAAAGTTTTTATATGCGATTAGTTTCTCAACTTTGTACAAAGATATTATATACGTTTTAAAAAGGTTAAGCTGTGGCATTTGACGTTGCATCTTGTTTCGATAAATGTAAAGTTTTGCTTGCATGATGATTTTGCTCAAAACAGTATTAAATTTACTATTTCCAAATAAAAATATCTGTTTCTGTTAAAGTTACAAATGCTGTTTTGCATTTTTCTGTAAGATAAGTTTGAAGTTTTGACCAGAATTCTTTTACTGTTCCACAGTTCCAAAACAGATGTTGGATAGTTTCAGGTCTATTTATGCAAAAGCTGCACATATCGTTATTATTAATATTCATTTTAGCAAAAAGGTAATTTGTTCCAAATATTCTATGGTTGATTCTAAATTGAACCAAGGTAACTTAGGATCTTTTGTTATTTTATAAGGTAAGGCATATAATCTTTCAAATTCAAAGTTTGGAACACTAACTACTTCATTTTTCCATTTACTTAATGCTTTGGGATATACATTATTTCTAATCATGATGTCATATATGTTTCGACAGCCTTTCTCATTTTGTAGAATTAAGGATAGGATTAGTGGACGAATAGGGTTTGGCTGTTACAGGCTAGATGCACAATATTCAGGTTTGCCAAATAATTCCTGACAGCAGTTATAAGACCTTCATATTCAAGAAAATTGGACTGTATATTATAGTGTTCATTCAATTCTATGTATGAATAAAGATTTCCATTTTTGTTTAAAATGTCATTGATAAAAGTTATTCCTCATGTAAACCATCTTTTGTAATACACACTAGAGCCTCCGATTGAAATTTAAACATTTTAAAAATGTTTGATGCTTCAAGAAGCCCTTATAAAATAAATACATTAGATGTAATCATTGATCACATAGTAATAGTGTTAAATAAACTATTTTCATATTGTTTATATTAAATATATGATATCTGGAATGTTTTCACTAGATGATATATGTATAAGATATATATCTTGCAATAAACTAACCCTCATGTCAAAGGTGTACCCTAATGTCTGTGGATTGGAGAAAAAATATATACTTGCAGACCATATAAGCGTAATTTAACAATATATCAAGTACCTTGGACGCCATGGACGTCAGTATGGACTTCATGAGTCATATCTTTCTTTGTTTAGAGTTTTATTAATTGATTTACTGATACAATATCAAGTTCATATATGCATGCAGCTGACATATCACTCTCGACTGACAAAACGGTAAACAATCACTCCCATAATATGATATAATCATAATTACAATGTCTCTTCCTCCTCTCCCTTCAATTCAACCGTAATATTAAAGTATATATTTGGAAAACTCAACAAATGCTTCCAAACTGTCAGTCATTATATGGATCGAACTGTTTGGGACCGAACGAACTGTTTGGGGCCGAAACGTCTTGATTTCAACTACGGGATTTATTTTGTTAAAAAGTATAATTTATCGGTCATAGCGATAAAATATCAAGAAATTGATCAAAATCACTCACTAATCTGCAATATTTTCATCAATACAACATTATATAGAAGAGCACTATTTTGCGGAGAGCTACAATCGAAAACCGAACCAAATGCTGCATTTTGATGCAAAAAACCATTGAGCGGCACCCAATACTCTCCGAGCCACTATTCCCGAGTACGAAATTGGCGAAGAGTTCCGATTGCAAAACGTCCAATGAAATCCACCATTATTGGTCATAAATATTTAATACATTCCGTTTAAAAATTCGACTCTTTTTAAATAGTTTAAACATTGGTCTTCACATATTTCCTATTTTCCTTAGCATTTGGATAAAGATTTCTTATATCTAGACAAATAGGAACTCAATATGTAGATTCGTCGAATACATATAGAATATTATGACAGTGCCTTTTACTATCAAGTTTATTAGGCTCGGCACGAAAACGAAGAATTGCGAGGCTCTGCCGAGCCATTCTTCGTTTTCGTGCCGAGCCTAATAAACTTGATAGTAAAAGGCACTGACATAATATTCTATTTATCATGTAGATTATCCATATTTTCTGTATGAATTACTATTATTACCTATTTCTTAGAATGGTACGCTTATCGAGGACGTCGCCATGTTGTTGTTTTTTGTTTGTTTTTTGACGTCAGGCAACGTTACGTGCATGACGTCAGATAACGTTACGTACAATAAACGCCGAGGGATTCCGCATTGATTTGCTCTATTGGTCAGTGGCTAATAAAGCAAAATTTAATAGGTCACCCCTTTATTAGGCAGAAAAGTGCATATCTGCATGATAAAAGATGGTTGCTGGCCGGAATCGTGTCTAGACTGGTTCACCCTGGCGTTCCTAGGCTACTGGTTTATCGAAAATAATTCTCATTTCAATGAAAAGGGAGGTAATTTAAAAATTTCGTTGAACACATTTCAGCGGTTTTTAAACAATGACAGTTCTAAGGGACAATTCTTGTCAATGTCTAATATGCTGTTTTTAATACATTGGAGGTAATTCTGATACTTCGTTTAGAAGATAATAAAATAACAAAATTATTTAGAAAATCACATCCTAACCTAGCATTTAATATCTTCAAACAATTATAGCAATGTTCATATGTTTAATAAAGTGGTGCTAAACATTTTTTGTTCAGTATATATAAAAAACCTTGTCAATTGAGCGTTTAAAATGCGATAACTTTACGGCATAATTTAACAAGAGCGGCTGTATATATACTGCCTTTAATTTATTGAAAAATGCTTTATTGTGTCTTGTGAACACTCTAGCTCCTTATTTATTCATCTTATCTTGAACAGTCTTTGGCAAGATTCTTACCTTATTAAAAGTTATGACAAGTTCGAAAACTAGATATATCAAATCATAACCAGAGTCATGGCTATTGAATTATTTAAATATACTACAGTTTGCTTCATTATTGCTCTCTAGCACCGTAAATTTTAAAGGACACATGGCAATGTTGTTTTTGTTTCCTTCTAACTCGAACCCTCAGGTCCTTTTGTACTAAGGTTGCCTGATTAATGACTGATACGGGCTCGTACCTGGCCGTTCATCTTGCAGGCTATGTTACAAGCGAGTTAGCATGCTGCAGAGGTTGAATGACAGTCAAAGGGTACCTAAAGGAATCGATAATTCTGACATACACTTTCTAGCTCCGCCCTCTAGTTCATGGGTCAAGTTCCCACAAACATTGCATTTTTTAACACATATACTGAAACGCAAAAGAAACGCAACTCAGGAATTTCCGCTAAATAGTGTATGTCCAATATGCTGATGTTAATCGAAAGTTACATGGCTACGTAAGACCTCTCCTTTCAGAAAAAACTAAAACAACACATAATACAGCAAATAGTATTCCTTTTAAAGTTTCATTATTGACAGAGTACGCGTTTGGCTCAAGCATAAGAGCAAACTTTTGAAAACTCTTTACGTTAAATACAGAACTGAACTGACTCAGTTTTTCAAAGAGGAACTTCAACATTTATGAATTTCTTGTTACAACGTGTACTATGATTAAAACGTCTACAACATCACAGTTGTGTCCTTTCTCTAATTAACTGCAATATTTTTTTTACAAAACATATTGGGATTTCTTTGGAATATTATGTCGATTTAAGTGTGCAGTATATATATATAGCGGAAATTCCCGAGTTGCGTTTCTTTTGCGCTTAAGTATATATATATTTGGAAAACTGGAATATAATTAGTGTGTATATTTGAATTGCGACCCGTCACCTTAGCCTATAGATTTTCTGATTAGAGAATCCATAGTTACCAGTTGGTACCACGAGGAGGTGTGACTAGGACTTGTTGTTATATAAAGCATAATTACGTTTTATATTACAACCATTTACCAACCTTCCGGCTTCTTGAGGACAGCGCGGATAACATGACAGCGCGCTGTCATGCTGTGGGAGGAAACCGGAGAACCCGGAGAAAACCCACGTGTCCGACGAGCGTGCGACTCTCAATAACAACACCGAGACAGGGCAACTAACCCGGGTTGCATTGATGGAAAGAGTGCGCGCTACCCGGACACCCTTAGCAAGAGCTCTAGATACTAACCATGATTTCAGAAGATGTAGATCGGCACGATTTTAAACACTGTATATTTATGTTTCGATACGCACTGAAATGTTTTTGTTTTTCTTATAGAACAAAATCTTTTGCGTCTAGTTCATTTATTTGCGTAAGCATAAATTATGCAGATACGCAGCTTATCTAGAGCTCTGCTTAGCTGGATGTAGAATCTGGAAGACGGTTGGAGATGTATTACAGCGAAGATGGATGTATAATCTGGAAGATGAGTTGGATCCAGATTTATAACAGCGAAGATGGGTGTATAATCTGGAAGACAGGCTGGTGATGTAATACAGCAAAGACGGATGTAGAATCTGGAAGACAGGCTGGTTGGTTTGCTGAATGGTGTATTACGTCATTTTCAGCACATTTTAGGCTATATATGACAGTCGTTTTTTTAGCGGTGGATGCAGACAACCTACATTTTCCTCGGTAGAACCAGTATTACTGTATACCTCATTTTCCTGGGTAGAACCATTATTACTGTATACCTCCCTTCATTGTAAGAATTGACACATTCTCACAGAAGACGGACTGGATATGTATTACAGTGAAGATGGATGTAGAATCTGGAAGACGGGAGAATATGTATTTCAATGGACAGATGTAGAATCTGGTTGGTTGAATGGAGTTTTACTTAATGTTCAGCACATATTAGGCTATATATGATAGTCGATTTTTCAGTGGTGGAAGCAGACCACCCACATTTTCCTAGGTATAACCGGTAATGTATAAGTTCCGCCATCCGTAAGAATTGACACTTTCTCACTTACAAATGGAGCTCCCAGAGATGACAAATCCGGAAGACCGGCTGGAGATGTAGATTCCGGAAGACGGACGAATAGGTATTTCAATTGACAGATGTAGAATCTGGAAGAGATGCTGTTGAAAACGTACGTAGAATCTGAAAGTATTACAATGAAGACAAGTTTAGAACCTGGAAAGGTTAGGCTGGTGAAGACGTAGGTAAAATCTGTAATACATGCAAATATGTTTTACAATGGACGGATGTAGAATCTGAAAGACAGGCTGACAATGGACAGATATCTGCTGTGACTTCTGACTCCATCCAACGTCTTTGACTTTATGTAAAAAAGAAAACAAGTGGTTAATAAAAAATGAATCAATCGTGTCCTGACCATTTTTGTAGTAGTGGGATGACAGGCTCCATCCAACGTCCGACTTCTGACATCACGCAATGTCTGTGGCTTCTGACTCCATCCAACGACTGTAACGCGACGTGGCAAAAATGTGTTACGGGGTAGAACCAGTATTACTGTATACCTCCCTCCATTGTAAGAATTGACACATTCTCACAGAAGACGGACTGGATATGTATTACAGTGAAGATGGATGTAGTAGAATCTGGAAGACGGGAGAATATGTATTTCAATGGACATATGTCGAATCCGTTTGGTTGAATGGAGTTTTACTTAATGTTCAGCACATATTAGGCTATATATGATAGTCGATTTTTCAGTGGTGGAAGCAGACCACCCACATTTTCCTTGGTATAACCGGTAATGTATACGTTCCGCCATCCGTAAGAATTGACACTTTCTCACTTACAAATGGAGCTCCCAGAGATGACAAATCCGGAAGACGGGCTGGAGATGTAGATTCTGGAAGACGGACGAATAGGTATTTCAATTGACAGATGTAGAATCTGGAAGACATGCTGTTGAAAACGTACGTAGAATCTGAAAGACATGGAAATACGTATTACAATGAAGACAGGTTTAGAATCTGGAAAGGTCAGGCTGGTGAAGACGTAAGTAAAATCTGTAATAAATGCAAATATGTTTTACAATGGACGGATTTAGAATCTGAAAGACAGGCTGGCAATGGACAGATGTCTGCTGTGACTTCTGACTCCATCCAACGTCTTTGACTTTATGTAAAAAAGAAAACAAGTGGTTAATAAAAAATGAATCAATCGTGTCCTGACCATTTTTGCAGTAGTGGGATGACAGGCTCCATCCAACGTCCGACTTCTGACATCACGCAATGTTTGTGGCTTCTGACACCATCCAACGACTGTAGCGCGGACGTGGCAAAAATGTGTTACGGGGCGCAACGAAACAAAACGGGTCCCGGGAAACGACGCAACGGAAAAAAAGTGTTACAGGATGTGACGCAACGGGATGTAACGCAACGGGATCTGACGCAACGTGACAAACAAATGTGTTACGAGACGCGTGGCGATGGAACACACATTTGTTATGGGACACGAGGCTATGTTACAGACAAGGTGATTACAATATATACCCCACTTTACTTTGTGAAAGTGGAGCATAATAAATTAATCTTGTCCTTACCATTTGTGCAGTGTTGAGATGACAGGCTCCAACCAACGTCTGTGACTTCTGACTCCATCCCACGTCTTTGACTTCATGTAAAAAAGAAAACAAATGGTTAATAAAAAATGAATCAATCTTGTCCTTACCATTTTTGCAGTAGTGGGATGACGGGCTCCACCCAACGTCCGACTTCTGACAGCATGCAATGTCTGTGACTTCTGACTCCATCCAACGACTGTAGCGCGACGTGGCAAAAATGTGTTACGGGGCGCAACGAAACAAAACGGGTCCCGGGAAACGACGCAACGGAAAAAAAGTGTTACGGGATGTGACGCAACGGGATGTAACGCAACGGGATCTGACGCAACGGGGCAAACAAATGTGTTACGAGACGCGTGGCGATGGAACCAACATTTGTTATGGGACACGAGGCTATGTTACAGACAAGGTGATTACAATATATACCCCACTTCACTTTGTGAAAGTGGAGCATAATAAATTAATCTTGTCCTTACCATTTGTGCAGTGTTGAGATGACAGGCTCCAACCAACGTCTGTGACTTTTGACTCCATCCCACGTCTTTGACTTCATGTAAAAAAGAAAACAAATGGTTAATAAAAAATGAATCAATCTTGTCCTTACCATTTTTGCAGTAGTGGGATCACAGGCTCCATCCAACGTCCGACTTCTGACAGCATGCAATGTCTGCGACTTCTGACTCCATCCAATGACTGTAGCGCGACGTGGCAAAAACGTGTTACGGGGCGCAACGAAACAAAACGGGTCCCGGGAAACGACGCAATGGAAAAAAAGTGTTACGGGATGACCCGCAACGGGATGTAACGCAACGGGATCTGACGCAACGGGGCAAACAAATGTGTTACTAGACGCGTGGCGATGGAACAAACATTTGTTATGGGACACGAGGCTATGTTACAGACAAGGTTATTACAATATGTACCCCACTTCACTTTGTGAAAGTGGAGCATGATAAATTAATCTTGTCCTTACCGGTTTGCAGTGTTGAGATGACATGCTCCAACCAACGTCTGTGACTTCTGACTCCATCCCACGTCTTTGGCTTCATGTAAAAAAGAAAACAAATGGTTACTAAAAAATGAATCAATCTTGTCCTTACCATTTTTGCAGTAGTGGGATGACAGGCTCCATCCAACGTCCGACTTCTGACAGCATGCAATGTCTGTGACTTCTGACTCCATCCAACGACTGTAGCGCGACGTGGCAAAAATGTGTTATGGGGCGCAACGAAACAAAACGGGTCCCGGGAAACGACGCAACGGAAAAAAAGTGTTACGGGATGTGACGCAACGGAATGTAACGCAACGGGATCTGACGCAACGGGGCAAACAAATGTGTTACGAGACGCGTGGCGATGGAACAAACATTTGTTATGGGACACGAGGCTATGTTACAGACAAGGTGATTACAATATATACCCCACTTCACTTTGTGAAAGTGGAGCATAATAAATTAATATTGTCCTTACCATTTTTGCAATGTTGAGAAGACAGGCTCCAACCAACGTCTGTGACTTCTGACTCCATCCCACGTCTTTGACTTCATGTAAAAAAGAAAACAAATGGTTAATAAAAAATGAATCAATCTTGTCCTTACCATTTTTGCAGTAGTGGGATCCCAGGCTCCATCCAACGTCCGACTTCTGACAGCATGCAATGTCTGTGACTTCTGACTCCATCCAATGACTGTAACGCGACGTGGAAAAAATGTGTTACGGGGCGCAACGAAACAAAACGGGTCACGGGAAACGACGCAACGGAAAAAAAGTGTTACGGGATGTGACGCAACGGGATGTAACGCAACGGGATCTGACGCAACGGGGCAAACAAATGTGTTACGAGACGCGTGGCGATGGAACAAACATTTGTTATGGGACACGAGGCTATGTTACAGACAAGGTGATTACAATATATACCCCACTTCACTTTGTGAAAGTGGAGCATAATAAATTAATCGTGTCCTTACCATTTGTGCAGTGTTGAGATGACAGGCTCCAACCAACGTCTGTGACTTCTGACTCCATCCCACGTCTTTGACTTCATGTAAAAAAGAAAACAAATGGTTAATAAAAAATGAATCAATCTCGTCCTTACCATTTTTGCAGTAGTGGCATGACAGGCTCCATCCAACGTCCGACTTCTGACAGCATGCAATGTCTGTGACTTCTGACTCCATCCAACGACTGTAGCGCGACGTGGCAAAAATGTGTTACGGGGCGCAACGAAACAAAACGGGTCCCGGGAAACGACGCAACGGAAAAAAAGTGTTACGGGATGTGACGCAACGGGATGTAACGCAACGGGATCTGACGCAACGGGGCAAACAAATGTGTTACGAGACGCGTGGCGATGGAACAATCATTTGTTATGGGACACGAGGCTATGTTACAGACAAGATGATTACACTATATACCCCACTTCACTTTGTGAAAGTGGAGCATGATAAATTAATCTTGTCCTTACCGTTTTTGCAGTGTTGAGATGACAGGCTCCAACCAACGTCTGTGACTTCTGACTCCATCCCACGTCTTTGGCTTCATGTAAAAAAGAAAACAAATGGTTAATAAAAAATGAATCAATCTTGTCCTTACCATTTTTGCAGTAGTGGGATGACAGGCTCCATCCAACGTCCGACTTCTGACAGCATGTAATGTCTGTGACTTCTGACTCCATCCAACGACTGTAGCGCGACGTGGCAAAAATGTGTTACGGGGCGCAACGAAACAAAACGGGTCCCGGGAAACGACGCAACGGAAAAAAAGTGTTACGGGATGTGACGCAACGGGATGTAACGCAACGGGATCTGACGCAACGGGGCAAACAAATGTGTTACTAGACGCGTGGCGATGGAACAAACATTTGTTATGGGACACGAGGCTATGTTACAGACAAGGTTATTACAACATGTACCCCACTTCACTTTGTGAAAGTGGAGCATAATCAATTAATCTTGTCCTTACCATTTTTGCAGTGTTGAGATGACAGGCTCTAACCAACGTCAGTGACTTCTGACTCCATCCCACGTCTTTGACTTCATGTAAAAAAGAAAACAAATGGTTAATAAAAAATGAATCAATCTTGTCCTTACCATTTTTGCAGTATTGGGATCCCAGGCTCCATCCAACGTCCGACTTCTGACAGCATGCAATGTCTGTGACTTCTGACTCCATCCAATGACTGTAACGCGACGTGGAAAAAATGTGTTACGGGGCGCAACGAAACAAAACGGGTCACGGGAAACGACGCAACGGAAAAAAAGTGTTACGGGATGTGACGCAACGGGATGTAACGCAACGGGATCTGACGCAACGGGGCAAACAAATGTGTTACGAGACGCGTGGCGATGGAACAAACATTTGTTATGGGACACGAGGCTATGTTACAGACAAGGTGATTACAATATATACCCCACTTCACTTTGTGGAAGTGGAGCATAATAAATTAATCGTGTCCTTACCATTTGTGCAGTGTTGAGATGACAGGCTCCAACCAACGTCTGTGACTTCTGACTCCATCCCACGTCTTTGACTTCATGTAAAAAGGAAAACAAATGGTTAATAAAAAATGAATCAATCTCGTCCTTACCATTTTTGCAGTAGTGGCATGACAGGCTCCATCCAACGTCCGACTTCTGACAGCATGCAATGTCTGTGACTTCTGACTCCATCCAACGACTGTAGCGCGACGTGGCAAAAATGTGTTACGGGGCGCAACGAAACAAAACGGGTCCCGGGAAACGACGCAACGGAAAAAAAGTGTTACGGGATGTGACGCAACGGGATGTAACGCAACGGGATCTGACGCAACGGGGCAAACAAATGTGTTACGAGACGCGTGGCGATGGATCAATCATTTGTTATGGGACACGAGGCTATGTTACAGACAAGATGATTACACTATATACCCCACTTCACTTTGTGAAAGTGGAGCATGATAAATTAATCTTGTCCTTACCGTTTTTGCAGTGTTGAGATGACAGGCTCCAACCAACGTCTGTGACTTCTGACTCCATCCCACGTCTTTGGCTTCATGTAAAAAAGAAAACAAATGGTTAATAAAAAATGAATCAATCTTGTCCTTACCATTTTTGCAGTAGTGGGATGACAGGCTCCATCCAACGTCCGACTTCTGACAGCATGTAATGTCTGTGACTTCTGACTCCATCCAACGACTGTAGCGCGACGTGGCAAAAATGTGTTACGGGGCGCAACGAAACAAAACGGGTCCCGGGAAACGACGCAACGGGAAAAAAGTGTTACGGGATGTGACGCAACGGGATGTAACGCAACGGGATCTGACGCAACGGGGCAAACAAATGTGTTACGAGACGCGTGGCGATGGAACAAACATTTGTTATGGGACACGAGGCTATGTTACAGACAAGGTTATTACAATATGTACCCCACTTCAATTTGTGAAAGTGGAGCATAATCAATTAATCTTGTCCTTACCATTTTTGCAGTGTTGAGATGACAGGCTCCAACCAACGTCTGTGACTTCTGACTCCATCCCACGTCTTTGACTTCATGTAAAAAAGAAAACAAATGGTTAATAAAAAATGAATCAATCTTGTCCTTACCATTTTTGCAGTAGTGGGATCCCAGGCTCCATCCAACGTCCGACTTCTGACAGCATGCAATGTCTGTGACTTCTGACTCCATCCAATGACTGTAACGCGACGTGGAAAAAATGTGTTACGGGGCGCAACGAAACAAAACGGGTCACGGGAAACGACGCAACGGAAAAAAAGTGTTACGGGATGTGACGCAACGGGATGTAACGCAACGGGATCTGACGCAACGGGGCAAACAAATGTGTTACGAGACGCGTGGCGATGGAACAAACATTTGTTATGGGACACGAGGCTATGTTACAGACAAGGTGATTACAATATATACCCCACTTCACTTTGTGAAAGTGGAGCATAATAAATTAATCTTGTCCTTACCATTTGTGCAGTGTTGAGATGACAGGCTCCAACCAACGTCTGTGACTTCCGACTCCATCCCACGTCTTTGACTTCATGTAAAAAAGAAAACAAATGGTTAATAAAAAATGAATCAATCTCGTCCTTACCATTTTTGCAGTAGTGGCATGACAGGCTCCATCCAACGTCCGACTTCTGACAGCATGCAATGTCTGTGACTTCTGACTCCATCCAACGACTGTAGCGCGACGTGGCAAAAATGTGTTACGGGGCGCAACGAAACAAAACGGGTCCCGGGAAACGACGCAACGGAAAAAAAGTGTTACGGGATGTGACGCAACGGGATGTAACGCAACGGGATCTGACGCAACGGGGCAAACAAATGTGTTACGAGACGCGTGGCGATGGAACAAACATTTGTTATGGGACACGAGGCTATGTTACAGACAAGATGATTACACTATATACCCCACTTCACTTTGTGAAAGTGGAGCATGATAAATTAATCTTGTCCTTACCGTTTTTGCAGTGTTGAGATGACAGGCTCCAACCATCGTCTGTGACTTCTGACTCCATCCCACGTCTTTGGCTTCATGTAAAAAAGAAAACAAATGGTTAATAAAAAATGAATCAATCTTGTCCTTACCATTTTTGCAGTAGTGGGATGACAGGCTCCATCCAACGTCCGACTTCTGACAGCATGTAATGTCTGTGACTTCTGACTCCATCCAACGACTGTAGCGCGACGTGGCAAAAATGTGTTACGGGGCGCAACGAAACAAAACGGGTCCCGGGAAACGACGCAACGGAAAAAAAGTGTTACGGGATGTGACGCAACGGGATGTAACGCAACGGGATCTGACGCAACGGGGCAAACAAATGTGTTACGAGACGCGTGGCGATGGAACAAACATTTGTTATGGGACACGAGGCTATGTTACAGACAAGGTGATTACAATATATACCCCACTTCACTTTGTGAAAGTGGAGCATGATAAATTAATCTTGTCCTTACCGGTTTGCAGTGTTGAGATGACAGGCTCCAACCAACGTCTGTGACTTCTGACTCCATCCCACGTCTTTGGCTTCATGTAAAAAAGAAAACAAATGGTTACTAAAAAATGAATCAATCTTGTCCTTACCATTTTTGCAGTAGTGGGATGACAGGCTCCATCCAACGTCCGACTTCTGACAGCATGCAATGTCTGTGACTTCTGACTCCATCCAATGACTGTAACGCGACGTGGAAAAAATGTGTTACGGGGCGCAACGAAACAAAACGGGTCACGGGAAACGACGCAACGGAAAAAAAGTGTTACGGGATGTGACGCAACGGGATGTAACGCAACGGGATCTGACGCAACGGGGCAAACAAATGTGTTACGAGACGCGTGGCGACGGAACAAACATTTGTTATGGGACACGAGGCTATGTTACAGACAAGGTGATTACAATATATACCCCACTTCACTTTGTGAAAGTGGAGCATAATAAATTAATCTTGTCCTTACCATTTGTGCAGTGTTGAGATGACAGGCTCCAACCAACGTCTGTGACTTCTGACTCCATCCCACGCCTTTGACTTCATGTAAAAAAGAAAACAAATGGTTAATAAAAAATGAATCAATCTCGTCCTTACCATTTTTGCAGTAGTGGCATGACAGGCTCCATCCAACGTCCGACTTCTGACAGCATGCAATGTCTGTGACTTCTGACTCCATCCAACGACTGTAGCGCGACGTGGCAAAAATGTGTTACGGGGCGCAACGAAACAAAACGGGTCCCGGGAAACGACGCAACGGAAAAAAAGTGTTACGGGATGTGACGCAACGGGATGTAACGCAACGGGATCTGACGCAACGGGGCAAACAAATGTGTTACGAGACGCGTGGCGATGGAACAAACATTTGTTATGGGACACGAGGCTATGTTACAGACAAGATGATTACACTATATACCCCACTTCACTTTGTGAAAGTGGAGCATGATAAATTAATCTTGTCCTTACCGTTTTTGCAGTGTTGAGATGACAGGCTCCAACCATCGTCTGTGACTTCTGACTCCATCCCACGTCTTTGGCTTCATGTAAAAAAGAAAACAAATGGTTAATAAAAAATGAATCAATCTTGTCCTTACCATTTTTGCAGTAGTGGGATGACAGGCTCCATCCAACGTCCGACTTCTGACAGCATGTAATGTCTGTGACTTCTGACTCCATCCAACGACTGTAGCGCGACGTGGCAAAAATGTGTTACGGGGCGCAACGAAACAAAACGGGTCCCGGGAAACGACGCAACGGAAAAAAAGTGTTACGGGATGTGACGCAACGGGATGTAACGCAACGGGATCTGACGCAACGGGGCAAACAAATGTGTTACGAGATGCGTGGCGATGGAACAAACATTTGTTATGGGACACGAGGCTATGTTACAGACAAGGTGATTACAATATATACCCCACTTCACTTTGTGAAAGTGGAGCATGATAAATTAATCTTGTCCTTACCGGTTTGCAGTGTTGAGATGACAGGCTCCAACCAACTTCTGTGACTTCTGACTCCATCCCACGTCTTTGGCTTCATGTAAAAAAGAAAACAAATGGTTACTAAAAAATTAATCAATCTTGTCCTTACCATTTTTGCAGTAGTGGGATGACAGGCTCCATCCAACGTCCGACTTCTGACAGCATGCAATGTCTGTGACTTCTGACTCCATCCAACGACTGTAGCGCGACGTGGCAAAAATGTGTTACGGGGCGCAACGAAACAAAACGGGTCCCGGGAAACGACGCAACGGAAAAAAAGTGTTACGGGATGTGACGCAACGGGATGTAACGCAACGGGATCTGACGCAACGGGGCAAACAAATGTGTTACGAGACGCGTTGCGATGGAACAAACATTTGTTATGGGACACGAGGCTATGTTACAGACAAGGTGATTACAATATATACCCCACTTCACTTTGTGAAAGTGGAGCATAATAAATTAATCTTGTCCTTACCATTTTTGCAGTGTTGAGATGACAGGCTCCAACCAACGTCTGTGACTTCTGACTCCATCCTTGGCAACAACTGTGACATAAGGTCCATCCGATGACTGAAATACAACTCCATTCAATTTCTGTGACTTGTGACTCCATCCTACGTCTGTGAATTCAAAAATAGACAAGCTAATTACCTGAATGTAAACATTGAAAGTAAACTAAAGGAAACATGTAGGTCGATGTAATTAAAATTGACCCTAAGCTCCCAATTATAGAAATGTTACAGCCAACATGATTATAGCCCTTTTAGCCCCAACTTCACTTGTGAATCCATCCTTCGTCTGTGACTTGTGACTCCATCCAACGTCTGTGACTTGTGACTCCATCCTACGTCTGTGACTTGTGACTCCATCCTACGTATGTGACTTGTGACTCCATCCAACGTATGTGACTTGTGACTCCATCCTACGTATGTGACTTGTGACTCCATCCAACGTCTGTGACTTGTGACTCCATCCAACGTCTGTGAATTGTGACTCCATCCTACGTCTGTGACTTGTGACTCCATCCTACGTCTGTGACTTGTGACTCCATCCAACGTCTGTGACTTGTGACTCCATCCTACGTCTGTGACTTGTGACTCCATCCTACGTCTGTGACTTGTGACTCCATCCTACGTCTGTGACTTGTGACTCCATCCTACGTCTGTGACTTGTGACTCCATCCTACGTCTGTGACTTGTGACTCCATCCTACGTCTGTGACTTGTGACTCCATCCTACGTCTGTGACTTGTGACTCCATCCTACGTACTTGACTTGTGACTCCATCTTACGTCTGTGACTTGTGACTCCATCCTACGTATTTGACTTGTGACTCCATCCTACGTCTGTGACTTGTGACTCCATCCTACGTATTTGACTTGTGACTCCATCTTACGTCTGTGACTTGTGACTCCATCCTACGTCTGTGACTTGTGACTCCATCCTACGTCTGTGACTTGTGACTCCATCCTACGTCTGTGACTTGTGACTCCATCCTACGTATTTGACTTGTGACTCCATCTTACGTATTTGACTTGTGACTCCATCCTACGTCTGTGACTTGTGACTCCATCCTACGTCTGTGACTTGTGACTCCATCCAACGTCTGTGACTTGTGACTCCATCCTACGTCTGTGACTTGTGACTCCATCCAACGTCTGTGACTTGTGACTCGATCCTACGTCTGTCAATTCAAAAATAGACAATCTAAATACCTGAATGTAAACCTTGAAAGTAAACTGAAGGAAACAGGTAGGTCTTTGTAATTAAAATTGACCTAGTTTTGTTGTGTTTAATTTATAACTTTATGTGAAACTGATCCAACAAGGGGACATAAGCCTCCTGTGGAGGCTTTACTGGCTAAAGTTAAAGCTTATGTAAAAAGGACCATAACTCTGTCAAAAATGATTCAACCAGAACATGGCTAAAGATCGGATGGAAAATGAAGGCCCTATCGTTTTAACGAGGTAAAAGTTAATGGACGGACCGACGACGGACGATGGAAACTCGCCATCCCATAAACTCTGCTGGCCATTAAAGCTAAAAAATAAAAAAATATGATTATTAAAAAAAACACAAAAAAACTATAAAACTAGATGGGTGTTCCGCAGAACACGTGTGTCACCTGTCAGAGCTTTGTCAGTATAACAAGGTCTACTGGACCCAGATAAATGACCTTGACAAACTGGCCTGAGTGAAGAAAAAAATAGTATTTTTAACCCCTATAATGACCTTCAATGTGACCTTGACCTTTTTATTTGAGTATGGCCATGTCTATGTTGTCATGACAAGTATATATTGAAAGTTTGATGAAGAAATATCATAAATGAGAAAGTTAAAGCCAATGTTAAGTTTTCTTGAAGAAAATAATGAGTATTTAACCCATATAATGACCTTCAGTGTGACCATGACCTTATATTTTAGTATGATCATGTTGATATTGTCCTGCAGATGAGTACATATTGAAGTTTTGAAGAAGAAAAATCAAGAAATGAGGAAGTTATAGCCAACGTTAAGATTTAGTGACAGACGACAAAGTGATCCCTATGTGTCGCAGTTTTCTTCGAAAAGGCGACACAAAACTTTTTAACACAAAATCCTGATTTTTTAAAAAAATAATAAAAACATTCGCGAAGAACATTTTAAATGGAAATTTGGAGTGCACGACTTGGTTTTCGCACTATTTTGTTTTTAAAGGTAAATCTTGATTTTTTTAAAAACTCACGGCGTCCCGTTAGTTTTTCTCCTCACTTGCATTCATTCAATCATTAATATTAATTGTTAACATAGTAGAAAGCAGTATTTTTTTTACATATTACTAACTTTTTATAATATTGCACCAATAATAAATTTTGAAAAATGGTAATATATTGAAGAATATTGAAATCTCAATTTTTTATTTAATTATATACAAGGAGCTTTAAAGTCAAAATGACATAGGATAATTAAATCGAACTTTTGGTTTTGATGGAAAATCCGGAGATTGTACACTTAGATTTGGCAGGCCTGTTTTTCGAACAGAGCTTAAAATGAAAACTCAATTTTGTTTTTAATGCAAGTAAATTTAGTCAAAATCATGCTGGATTAATAAACTGAGGTGATAATGTTGATGCGTCACTTCTAGACTGCCGTGTGTCCCTTTAATCCATTTAATCACAATATTGAGTTCCGTTGGAGCCCAGAGATTATTTGAACCAACATTTATGAATTCACCTATAGCTTTTGAGACCTGATACTGTGTTGAGGAACCTCATAGCCAAAATTAATTGCACTAGGACAAGAAACAGCTTATATGCACAACTCGAGGTGAAGTTAGAGGCAAACCATCTGGGTGATTACACCATAAAGCCCTCTTATTCTTTGAATAGTAGAAAAGATAAAAAGAACTAGTCAATTATGTGGTACAAGTTTCCAAGGATACAACTAAGAGCCAAGGTTGGTTCTACCAAGAAAACTATATCCTTGTCCATTAAATAAAAACTATTTGATCTGTATAATATATATATATATATATTGTACAACTAATTATTATTATGCAAAGACTGTAATCCGTTATGTGTTTGTAACATCAACTTTTAAAACGTTTGTTTCTAAAAGAAGTAAACTCAACTTTCTCAGCCTATCAACATATCTTTTGCCTTTACATGTTATACATTGTATGTATAAATACTGCACTAAAATAATGCCACATACCTTTTTGTAAGTAGAATTTGTTCACCTCACTATATAGATCAAGAGTCCAAACAGACACATCTGTTCCTTTCTGAGTATTTCAGCAGTATGACCAGAGATGCAAGATTAAAAAAGGATTAAACTGAAAAGCAGTTCACTCTACAGTTAAAACTAACCAATCAATGATAGTTTTTCCAGTCACAACAGTTGACCAATCAGGGATCGTATTTCCCAAGTAAGGTAAAAAAACAGGTGTCTAAAAATATTCAGAAAAGATTAGTTGTAATTGTTAAGCCCGGTACACACGGTAAGATTTATCTTATAAGATATGTCTTGTGAGACAAATTGCATCGTGTGTACAGGGGCTTAAGACACAATTTATGGCCTGAAAGATGTCTTCTAGAAATAGAACATGCTCAATTTCCATAAGACAAGATCGAAAGCACCGCCATCCAACCAAACATGGCGACAGGCCGAGGTGTACTGCGTTCCAGATTTGACATAGATTTCGCAGCATAGGGGCTACATGCATTGTAGATTTGTTCACGCGGGTATTTTAGTTCATACATAGCAACATGGCAGGAAACATATATATATCATTTGTCTATGAATAGGACCACAGACATGTCTTTGCATGTCTTAACTGCATTCCATGTGTAGGTGATCCGTGGTCCGTGTCCTGGTCCATGTCCTGGTCCGTGTCCGTAAAAAATCGGTGAAGTAGAGAAAATGTTGGGTATATTCCATGTATCCGTTCCGAGTCCGTCTCGGCGTACGTGGTGAATCACTGTGCGTTTTTTTTACGGACACGAATAGTCACGGACAAGCTGTTGGGGTGTCAAGTCACAATTTCTCCAATATTGCTCACAAAACCGACATGATGGAAAGCTCTGATGTGTGTTCGAGTCGAATCCATAGACTTATACTCCTATGCGCGTGCATGCATGCATGCATGTATGTATTACTGTTATTTATGAAGGTCACCAGAAAATCCCATAATATTAATCTCACCGTGTGTACAGCCAATCTCATAAGATAGATTGTATAAGATTTGTCTTATAAGATTTGTCCTATGAGATAAATCTTACCGTGTGTACCGGGCTTTAAGAAAACTGAAAAGTAGTTCACTCTAACAATGACTTCAATATAAGCCTTTTACTTCACTCAAACAGCCAACTAATCAGTACTGTATCCACCTTGGACAATTATTTTTTCGGTTATACAATATGAAACATATATATGATTTCATTATTTACTTGTACTGCAGTTATTTTAAAATACATGTGTAGCTTCAAGCAATTTGAAAAACATGAAATTCACATCAGTACTTTTAATATGGCTATGAGACACAATTTTGACCTTCGACCAATCAGTGCGAATTTGACCTTTTGAGGTCATGGACCTAATTTGTGCACACGACAAGTCCTTCTCATCATGCTGAATATTTCTGTGTAGTTTTATTAAAATCCCTTAAAGGGAGTACATCAGGATTTTCATGGGGGTCTAGGTGCCAGACTAAAAATTGACAAATATTAATATTTTCTACTCTACATGGCCAAAACATAATGAATGAGTATAAAAATGACCCCTTATTTGCAAAGAAATTGATTCTGCACTGTAATATGTGCTATCCTAGGTTACGCACCAGGGTTATTTTCAACATTTTACGTCCGATTCCGTCTTAGCTATGTGGTGTTTTCAAAGTTTAGACATTAACAAAATGGTTCTAACATCATATTTTGATTGATATAAGTGTTTTATCATGAAATGGAACATTATTATAATTTAAGCTGTTTCTAGAAAAATCCTGATGTACTCACAAGTTTTTATCGCCAGAACATAGTGTTTTGCATATATATATTGTTGCGGCTAGCGGCAATTACATCTCTGGCGATTTTCTTGCAACATATAAAATGTTGTAAAATATAAAATGTTGTAAAAGTTGTAAACGCATGATTAAGAGACACATGCCTCCATCATGAATCATCAGAGTGAAGGGAGAGACACATTCCTCCGTTATGAATCATCGGAGTGAAGGGACAGACACATGCCTCCATCACGAATCATCAGAGTGAAGGGATATTTTGCAATATTGCAGAAACGTTGATAGAAAATCAGAACTGTGCAGTTGCAACTAAGACACTATTTTATATGGGCTATTTCAATCCAGTTAAATAATAATACTGGAAGGCTCATGTGGTCCAATTCTTAAAGTTTTTACTGCCGACACCCCCTATCCCGACCCCTACAAACAACACACTCATATCCACCTTCTAAACCAAAAGAGGAGACACAGTGGCGTAAGAAACTAGAGGTTCAATGTCCATTCAATAAGCTAATTGCCACACAATTTTTTTTTACAAATACTTTTTGGTTTTATAAAGAAATTATAAGATATTGCACTCCATATAAGTGTTATTATCTTCATATTGTCTGAATTTACTACATTAAATGATCTTTAGAAAAAGCATTGTCTATAACAAGTATTGTCTATAGCATATTTAGATGTATCGTTCGTTTAAAAATCAGTTATTTAAATCATAAAAACAATATAAAGTCAAATTAGTTCTCATTTAACTTAATGAAGAGGGAAAAGATTTAATAATAATTATCTAAAAGGAAGATAATGATAACTGCTGTATGCTTCAATTGTGAAACTAAACGTAAAATAAAGATAACAAGAATTTAAGGGATTTCGGTTGCATACGATTTTTAGGATTGTCCAAAATGAGCCTTAACATACAACCTACCGCCTAAAACTATACTGTCCAATAGTTTTCCTGAAGTATGTAGATTTTAAAAAAAATATCTGAAAAAATGTATCAAGAACTGCTAAAAAATGTTAGTTACACTAGTTTCGCTCTTTATTGTTTTAGCGCAAAACTATTGTAAGTCAATATTTCTTAAATATCTCATACAGAATAACAAATTATTTCATTTCTTCTCAAGTCATAAATGAATACCATTTCTTTATTACATGCCAGAGAACAAAGTACGTAAGTGTATTCATGATGAAAATAAGATGTTTTTTGCTTCTCCTGTAACATTTTCTAAAAGTGAGTTACAATAGTTTCGCGTTAAACCCTCGATATGTCTACAAAAACATGGTACTGTGAAGTGTTAATATTACTAAATTTAGTTGAATTACTAAATTCTGCATATTCTGCTTTATATACTTATTCGGGTAATCCTTTAACAACGCTAAACACAAATATAATAAAGCGGTAACGAACTTACCAACACAACTGTCACTCTGCAATTGGTACAATTTGTCGATATGTCTACATAAACATGGTAGCTATCCATTTGCACCTGCACCGCGTACGACTTCATCATCAGTTGATGAATCCGATGTATTTTCGTCCTCAGACACGTATTCTGGCTCCAAATCGTAAGGTTGCACATGGTGTAACCGTTTTATCACGGGCATTTCCTCTGACATCGCTTAATTCTCACATTTTCACACAAGGTATACTGTTTTGCGCTCAGTCCCAATGTAAACAAAAAATAGTTTGTACCCAATGACGTCATTTCCGGTAATTCGCGCAAGAGTTTTTCCCCTTAGATTTTTTTCGATTTTTTAGCAATGCCTGTTCGCCTTTTCGGTTTTTATCTTTAAAAACATATATTCACTAAACATACATCAATAGCATAGTAAACATCGTATTTATAATGATATTTAATAATTAAAAACATATCAACAACGGATTTGTTGATTTAGGACAAATTTCATCTTTAACTGCTTTATTAATGTATAATTACATTACAATTATATGCATCTTTGATATTTTGAAAACTCTGTAAAAACTATGACCAATAAAATATCTAAAAAAAAAACACTTAAAAATCAAATCAGACAGACAGACAGACAGACAGAAAAACAAATAAATAAATAAAACAATAAATAAATACTAATGTAACCCTCTAGATAATACTATAAAGAAACCCATGCCCAAATTTGGTTGAAATAGGACAAGAAATGCAAGTGATATAGATCTGTCAACACAGCTTACACGTTAAATTCGAAATAGGACACTGCACATTGAAAGGGCTATCATAATTTGGGTTCCATGGGAGCCCGTGGAGTATAGGAACCAAACTTATTTGTGTAACCCTTAAGATGTTGACTGATTACATTCACTCTCTTATATTCTTCGAATCTACGATCTAAAACAATGAATAGTTATTGTTGCTGTATATCACATACCAAAAATACAGATGTATTTGTTTTAAAAAAATTGTTTCGCTATTATTTGCCAATGTGTGTGTTGTTTTGCCCCAAATCGTAAGTTATTTTATTCTCAAAATGCGTTTTAAAACTTATTTTAAAAAGGAGGAAAACATTACAATGCCTGCAGCTACTGTTTCGAACTAGATTTTTTTTACAAAGCTGATACATTTCAAAGTATTGAAATTATGTAATGTTCCCTGAAGTCGTGAACACCGACAAATAGTAAAATCAGTACTGCATTTTAAACTCGATAATCTACTGTAACTTTAAACGACAATTTTTAAGCAATATTGCCTTAATTTATATGTTGCTGTTATTAATAACTGAAGATATTTGCATCAAATCTCAATCTCTCCCTTTTTTTCAAAAATACAAATGCAGCAAATGTATAATGCACACTTTTGTTCATGTTATATTTGCTATATCAGAGGAATCATTAGATTTGCTGAGCATATTCAGTAACAGCTATTTAATTACACAATATGTTATGTTATAAGTTAAACACCTCTCGTATAAGTGTATTGGCAAATTGTTTGTCAGAAAATATTACGCTCGTTTGTCTTGCACTTCAATGAACATTTTAACAAAACTTTGAATTGTATTTTACGTCATTTCGAGCGCATTTTAGGCCATATATGACGTTCGATTTTGTTTATGGTAGAGGCAGACCACCTATTTTCTATTTTTTTCTGGGCAGAACTAGTACTGTATACATTCCTCCATCGGTAATAATAGACAGGTTCTCACTTGACAAGTCGAGCTCCCAGTGGGATTCGAACCCGCAGCGGTGATAGGCGAGAACTCAGCGTCTTTACTAGCCCGGCCATGGAAGCCCTACAGTGTATCCCAATGCTTTCATTTTTAGCTCTACTGGTCAAGGGCCAGCAGAGCTTATGGGATGGCGAGTTGTCCGTCGTCTGTCGTCCATCCGTCCGTTAACTTTTACCTCGTTAAGACGATAGGGCCTTCATTTTTCATCTGATCTTTACCAAACTTTAACATGTTGTTAATATCAATGAAAGCTCGGATAAGTTCGAATGGCCCTTGATTTAGTTAAAAATGCTATATTTTGCCTCGTTAAGACGATAGGGCCTTCATTTTTCATCCGATCTTTCCCAAGCTTTACCGAATTGTTAAATAAAGCTCGGACAAATTCGAAAACCGGCCAGATCGGACAAGTAACAGCGGAGTTATGACCCTTGATTTAGTTAAAAATGCTATATTTTGCCTCGTTAAGACGATAAGGCCTTCATTTTTCATCCGAACTTTACCAAACTTTACCAGATTGGTAATATCAATGAAAGCTCGGGCAAGTTCGAAAACCGGCCAGATCAAACCAGTAACAGTGGGGTTATGGCTCTTGATTTAGTTAAAAACGCTATATTTTACCTCGGTAAGACGATAGGGCCTTCATTTTCCATCTGATCTTTACCAAACTTTACCAGATTGGTAATATCAATGAAAGCTCGGAAAGGTTCAAAAACCGGCCAGATTGGACCAGTAACAACGGAGTTATGGCCCTTGATTTAGTTAAAAGCGCTATATTTTGCCTCGTTAAGATGATAGGGCCTTCATTTTTCATCCGATCTATACCAAACTATAAAAGTTTGTTAATATCAATGAAAGTTAGGACAAGACCGAAAACCAGCCAGATCGGACCAGTAACAGCGGAATTATGACCTTTGATTTAGTTAAAAATGGTATATTTTGCCTCGTTAAGACGATAGCGCCTTCATTTTTCATCCGATCTTTACCAACCTTTATCAGCTTGTTAATATCAATGGAAGCCCCGACAAATTTGACAAACAGCCATATTGGACCATTTACACAGGAGTTATGGCCCTTGATTTTTTTGAAAAATGCTATATTTTGGCCTTCATTTGGACAGTGAAACTTTTCAGGGATGATCAGTACCAAGCCTATTTGTACATATCGTCACCGTGTTCCGGATGAATGATTTTGGCGGAGTTATGACCCTTTAAAGGTTTTAATACACATACTTTGTCCAGACTAGTTCTCCTGAACCCCTGGACAGATTTAAACCAAACTTGTTAGGGATGATCAGTTCCAGGTCTAGTTGTGGAAAACATCGCCGTGTTCCGGTTGAATGATTTTTGGCAGAGTTATGGCCGTTTAAAGGTTTTAATACACAACGTTTGTCTGGACTTGTTCTCCTGAACCCCTCGCCAGATTCAACGAAACTTTACAGGGATGATCAGTACCAAGCCTAGTTGTGCAAATCATCGTCGCGTTCCAGTTTACAAATTTATGGCAGAGTTATGGCCCTTTAAAGGTTTTTGATGCACAAACATTTTCCGGGCTAATTCTTCTGAACCCCTCGCTCGATTTCATTTGAACTTGACAAGGATGATCAGTATCAAGCCTAGTTGTGCATATCATCGCCATATTCCGGTGAATGATTTTTGGTAGAGTTATGGCCCTTTAAAAGTTTTAATAAACAAACTTTGTCCAGATTAGGTCTCTTCTGAACTCCTTGCCGGTTTCAGCGAATCTTGTTGGGGATGATCAGTACCAAGCACCTATCATTGCCGTGTTCTGGTTGAATGAATTTTGCAAGAGTTATGACTCCTTAGAGGTTTTAATACACTAACTTCATACAGATTAGTTCTCCTGAACGTCTGGCTGGATTTCAACAAAACTTGGCAGGGATGATCAGTACCAAGCCTAGATGCGTATGTCATCGCCATGTTCCGGTTGATTGATATAATACATACACTTTATGTTTAGCTAGTAGAGCGTCCACAGGCCCTCTTGGGCCTCTTGTTAGCCCTACTGGCCAATGGCCAGCAGAGCTTATGAGCCCTACTGGCCAAGGGCCAGCAGAGCTTATGGGATGGCGAGTTGTCGTCCGTCCGTCCGTTAACTTTTACCTCGCTAAAACGATAAGGCCTTCATTTTTCATCTGATCTTTACCAAACTTTAATATATTGTTAATATCAATTAAAGCTCGGACAAATCCGAAAACCAGCCAGATTGGACCAGTAACAGCGGAGTTATGGCCCTTGATTTAGTTAAAAATGCTATAGTTTGCCTCGTTAAGAAGATAGGGTCTTCATTTTTTATCCAATCTTTACAAAACTTTACGAGAATGGTAATATTAATGAAAGCTCGGACAAGCTCGAAAACCGGCCAGATCGGACCAGTAACAGCGGAATTACGGCCCTTGATTTAGTTAAAAATGCTATATTTTGCCTCGTTAAGACGATAGGGCCTTCATTTTTCGTTAAGACGATAGGGCCTTTATTTTTCAACCGATCTTTACCAAGCTTTATCAGATTGTTAATGTAAATAAAAGCTCAAACAAGTTTGAAAACCAGCCAGATCGAACCAGTAACAGCGGAGTTATGGCCCTTGATTTCATTAAAAATGCTATAATTTGCCTCGTTAGTATGATAGGGCCTTCATTTTGCATCTGATCTTATCAAACATTTACCAGAATTTATGACTTTCTTTTTTATATTATGAAAAAAAATTGTTTTTGTTTGTTGTTGTTTTGTTGAATTTTGTTCTTTTTTTTTCTTTTTTTTTTTTCTTTTTTTTTTAGCTCTATCGACCAAGTTCGAAAACCAGCCAGATCGGGCCAGTAACAGAGGAGTTATGGCTCTTGTTCAGAAAAAATGCTATATTTTGCGTCGTTAATATGGTAAGGCCTTCTTTTTTCATCTGATCTTTACCAAACTTTACCAGGTTCTTTAGTTATGGTCCTTGATTTAGTTAAAAATGCTATAATTTGCCTCGTTAGTATGATAGGGCCTTCATTTTGCATCTGATCTTATCAAACATTTACCAGATTTTATGACTTTCTTTTTTATATTATGGAAAAAAAAAAAAATTTGTTTGTTGTTGTTTTGTTGATTTTTTTTTTTTTTTAGCTCTATCGACCAAGTTCGAAAACCAGCCAGATCGGGCCAGTAACAGAGGAGTTATGGCTCTTGTTCAGCAAAAATGCTATATTTTGCGTCGTTAATATGGTAAGGCCTTCTTTTTTCATCTGATCTTTACCAAACTTTACCAGGTTCTTTAGTTATGGTCCTTGATTTAGTTAAAAATGCTGCATCTTGCCCAAATGTTTAAAAAACAAACAAGTAAATTGCAGTCACTCGCTTCATTGATGTTATTAGAGCCATGTTAGCCAGTAAAGCGTCCACAGGCCCTCTTGGGCCACTGGTTTTATATAGTTACAATAACCTTAGTATGGCCATTAAATAAATCGTTCAAATCTTAACAATTTGCTATTTTCAAGACACTGATTAGTATATACTGTAGACAGACATACGCATTGTTGCTCTTGCGCCAATGGTTATTCGAAAGATACTTGAAAATACACAATAGGACATTATATGGAAACCCTCTATCAATATCATCTAGTACAGCCATCAGCTTTCCAACTAGTCCATCATACCAGAGGGAACCATATTGTTCAGTCGAAACAATTGCACAAAACGGCTTATGCGTTACATAGATAATACTGCCAGTAAATAACTTGCGTTGACCATATTGAAATAACTACCCTGGAGTATGCCTTGTAAGGGAAATCGGCAATGCAAACAGACACAGCTCTCCATTCACTTTACTTCACTGATTTCAACTACGGGATTTATTTTGTTAAAAAGTATAATTTATCGGTCATAGCGATAAAATATCAAGAAATTGATCAAAATCACTCACTAATCTGCAATATTTTCATCAATACAACATTATATAGAAGAGCACTATTTTGCGGAGAGCTACAATCGAAAACCGAACCAAATGCTGCATTTTGATGCAAAAAACCATTGAGCGGCACCCAATACTCTCCGAGCCACTATTCCCGAGTACGGAAATTGGCGAAGAGTTCCGATTGGTAAAGTACGTGTATTGTGGAGAAAGATAACTCGTGCGATCTTAATGCATTATTAGCAAAATTCTTAAAGAAAGATAACTCGTGTTATCTTATTACATGTTACAGGGAGCTCTAAAAGAAAGATAACTCGTGCGACCTTATTACATTATTGGTAAACTGGTAGATCCAAACTTGAGATATATTCCAGTCGAACCTATTGAAATACTATCTACAATCAAATCCACAGTAAACCATGCTGCAGACTCCATTATGACCTGACAGATGGGGGATACTCCTTAGGCATACACATACATTTTAAAGACAAAGTTACATACATAATTTGTAATACATAATTATAATCACATGAAAACAAAAGGAATTATATATAAAATAACAATTTATGTGAGTATGTACTTGAATATATTTTAAGAAATAATAATTGGAATAGAACATCTGACAGTAAACGCCTCTGACAAATATTTACTTAAATTAAAAAGTTCTTTCTTCTTTGAAGATTGTAGAAGTGTTATACATTTAATACAGTACTGGTTATATCCAGGAAAAAATGGGATCGTCTGTCTCTACCACAAACATAATAGACGGTCATATATGGCCTAACATGTGCTAAAATGACGTAACACATCATTTAAATAAACACACACACACATGGTAATTAAAGGGACTCAAGGCAATCATGTTGTTGTTGTTTTTTTAACTCGCGTCGTCCCGTTACATATTCTACTGCACATTTGCAAAATCATAGCTTGTATTAATACATATAATCATAGCTTGTATTAATACATATGTGTATTTCAAAGTAAATTCCTAAAAAAAAAAAATTAAAAAAAAAATTAAAAGATTAAAAAATATATATTTTTCATTAATAATGTTTTTAAACCTATGATAAAATAACCAAGAAAAGATGAATGCATCGATGTGCTAATTTCAAAGCTGCTTCAAGATTGCCTTGTGAGACGAGCCAAGTAGGTAAAACGAAATGTTTTAGGAAATATTAATCAATGAGTAAATTAAACGCCATTACGATAGTTCAGAAAACGAACTTGCTTTTCTCATTTTCATTGAATAAAGCATGTAGGATAGCCCTTAATTGCACGGAAATACCATTGCTTTGATGTTCAGTTATATCGGATATCAAACGATCAGTAATCAAGTTGTATACACATTAAACAGTCGGCGTCATACATGCACTGAGTATTTGTGTCCGTGGTGGATTAATTGTTTGACGTCTGTTAACAAAAAACGCACAATAAATCATAATGTCAAAATAACGTATGACAAATGTATCTATTTGAAGGGATAAACTTAGTCTGAAAGTTGTTCTCCCACTTTATAGGCACTATATAACGGTGCCGAATTTAGATAATATACAACTGAGTGTTGACTTAGTCGGTAGTAATATTATTTATATTTATCCTTTTTGTCATACATAAAGTACTTGTATAACTTTATATTATCGCAGACTGTCATAAATTATCTCTCTTGTTCTATGTCGCTTACTCGCCATAATGGTTGTTAAATATGATGTATTTCTTTATATCCATTGCTGTTTACATATGTAAATCTTGGAATAAACATTTTTGAATTGAATTGAATTGTAGACAGTGGAGCGCCCTTTGAACTGGCGTCCTCGTTTTTTGGTCTTTTAACACAGGTGGTCTTTTTAGACAGGTGCATTTTGATTTACAACAATGCAGTTCGGAACTATAACGGTGGTCTTTTAATAGAGGCTGTCTCTTGAGTGTTGGCTGATTTGTTGTTGGAAAATAATAAATATGTATTTATAACTACAGTAAATGTGTTTACTCCAACTCTAGCGAATGGAATATATAGGCAGAACATATACTTATTATGAATATGTTAACATTTAGAAAGTAAAGGGACACATGCTAATATTGATTGTTTTAAAACTCACGGAGTTCCGTTATTTGTATAGTAACTTTCATATTTGCAACGTGTATTTACAAATCATTAATTATAATTATATGGTTCAAAGCAAACTTTGTCTTGCATATATATGTTGATTATAATGCATGTTATATATGATATTTAAACTTATGGTGGAATAGCGAAAAGCAAGTTTAATTAAAAATACAAAATATCTATTACCTTTTATTTAGATGTATGCATGTATATTTTACTGTCAGACTGATACTAGATAAATAAATGGTGGGGATATTTTCAGTGTTTGATAAAGATTGAAGATTGCCTTGTGTCCCTTTAAGTTTTAGTTTATAATTGGTATCTGACTATGCACACACCAAAATATTATTCGAAAGGCTTTTCTACCAATTTTAAAGTGAGTGCCATGTAATTCATTTTGAGAAAAAAAATTGTAAAAAAACAACCACAACAACACGCGGACTCTGTATTTCTGAAAATATTGTTCAATAACAAGAAATAGCTCGAGTCTAATCTCAGCGAGTCGGTTTATTTAAACACCGAGCTGGGCGTAGCCCATCAATGTATTTAAAGAACCAACGAGTTGAGACAGACTCTACCTGTTTTGTAGTATGGTGTACTAAGTGGCCCTGCCCCTACTTAACTTCCATTATATTTTTTGGAAGTTAAAGTATGGGAAAGCGCTGCCCCTTTGTTTATTCTGAATTAAACGATTTAACTCTATGTGTTCATCAAAGGCAATTTCATCGATCTATCTACAAATTAGTTTCAAGTAGGCATTTGCATTTCTGTAGAATAAGACATTGTCACATACATATAGATGAAACTTAGATTGTCAAAGACGTTTTTAAAATAATATGAATCTACAGTTAATCTATCTTCTTGCTTGAATGATAGTTCCAGAAGAGGTTCAAATAATTGCGACCACTGCTTGCCTCACCATCGCAAGAAGTGACTTTTACGGTTTTAAAGGGACACACGGCAATCTTGAAGTTTGTATCAAGCATTACAATTAACGTCTCGATTTATTAACTCAGTATTATTTTTACTTTAAAACTGCTTGCATATAGTTAAATAAATTTTGGAGTTATCATTTATTCTTCTTATTCTACCACAGGTTTAAATTTATTATTGATGCAATATCAACAGTTAGTAATATACAAAAACAATTTGCTTTATATTATTATTATTAATATTACTGATTGAACAAATGCACGTAATGCAGAAAACAAACGGGACGTTGTGAGTTTTTACAAAATCAAGATTGCCATATGTCCTTTTAACAGTTGAAGTACTATTTCGGAATCCATGCTCCGTATATGTATCTCATTCCGTGTTTTAGAGCCATATGACCTAGATAATGATTTTATAGCACAATACATTACATTGCATGATACATGAAACTCGGTCATCGGCGCTCTAAAATATCCATATCTTCCATCTTTGTGTATTTTCCATGACAAAAGAACTGATATTTCACCATTACAAATTACTGGTAATTGTGTACCTATGTAACGTATACAAATATACATTTAAAGTGTTTAAAGGTAACGAACTCCGATCTTATCGGTAAAAAATGTGAAAAGCCATTACATGCGATTGCTGATTTAGATCCAAGATTTAGATGTGTGTCTCTTTGTAGATATAATGATCGGTATTCGTGTCAAACAATAATCACGAACAATATTACAGTAACAATCGTGGTTCTTTACAAATTGAAACTATGTCAACTTTGCGAGTTATGTTTGTTCGTTCTTTATTTAGCGTTAAACGTACCCATTTACACGTTTTAGTCATTATGGTTTCGTTTAGTTTTTATTTGTTTTTAAAATAATATTTGCATCCTTTACAGTATCATCTTCTCTTACCAAGTGTTATCATTAAACCGATTGAACTGTAGAACATATACGATACATTGACAGCAAACGCACCCAGTAACACTGTAAGCCATTCTGTTTTTTTTATTTGCGTCTTTATCAGCAAGTGTTATTAAACAGATTGAATGGTATAAAATATACGATTCATCGACAGCGATATGTTACTGTACTATCTATGTATGGACGCTAAGTTACATCTTATGCGTATGTTTATGTTAATGATATGTTTGTATTTTTTTCATTATATGCAAATGGTTATATTGACGACAGATATAGGCCTTCCGTGACTTCACAACAGTTTGCTATATTTTGGATTTACTCTAGAGATGTTTGACTGCGATACATTACGTGCCAATGCAGCGTCTCACTTTATTATTGATAGACGCGTCTCTCTTTATTAATGATAGACGCGTCTCTCTTTATTATTGACAGACGCATCTTCTGCTTCTGGGTGTTCACTATAACTCTGGTAGATTTAGGAGTAGAAGAACAACCAGGAGTGTCCCTCATCTCAGTGGTTATAGATTCTTGTAATAATTTACAATTAGAATCAAAATCCTAAGATGTGTTATCAATATTATTCCTGAATAGCTTAACGCAGACTATTTGATTTGATGACAGCTTGAGTTGTCCCAAATATTATACAAACAAACAAGGACATAGACCGGACATAGTCAAGTTTCGAGAGCTTGAGTTGTCCCAAATGTTATACACACAAACAAGGACATAGACCGGACATAATCAAGTTTCGACAGCTTGAGTTGTCCCAAATGTTATACACACAAACAGGGACATAGACCGGACATAATCAAGTTTCTACAGCTTGAGTTGTCCCAAATGTTATACACACAGACAGGGACATAGACCGGACATAGTCATGTTTCTACAGCTTGAGTTGTCCCAAATGTTTTACACACAAACAAGGACATAGACCGGACATAGTCAAGTTTCGACAGCTTGAGTTGTCCCAAATGTTATACACACAGACAAGGACATAGACCGGACATAGTCAAGTTTCGACAGCTTGAGTTGTCCCAAATGTTATACACACAAACAAGGACATAGACCGGACATAGTCAAGTTTCGAGAGCTTGAGTTGTCCCAAATGTTATACACACAAACAAGGACATAGACCGGACATAGTCAAGTTTCTACAGCTTGAGTTGTCCCAAATGTTATACACACAAACAGGGACATAGACCGGACATAGTCAAGTTTCGACAGCTTGAGTTGTCCCAAATGTTATACACACAAACAGGGACATAGACCGGACATAGTCAAGTTTCTACAGCTTGAGTTGTCCCAAATGTTATACACACAAACAAGGACATAGACCGGACATAATCAAGTTTCGACAGCTTGAGTTGTCCCAAATGTTATACACACAAACAGGGACATAGACCGGACATAATCAAGTTTCTACAGCTTGAGTTGTCCCAAATGTTATACACACAGACAGGGACATAGACCGGACATAGTCATGTTTCGACAGCTTGAGTTGTCCCAAATGTTTTACACACAAACAAGGACATAGACCGGACATAGTCAAGTTTCGACAGCTTGAGTTGTCCCAAATGTTATACACACAGACAAGGACATAGACCGGACATAGTCACGTTTCGACAGCTTGAGTTGTCCCAAATGTTATACACACAAACAAGGACATAGACCGGACATAGTCAAGTTTCGAGAGCTTGAGTTGTCCCAAATGTTATACACACAAACAAGGACATAGACCGGACATAGTCAAGTTTCTACAGCTTGAGTTGTCCCAAATGTTATACACACAAACAGGGACATAGACCGGACATAGTCAACTTTCTACAGCTTGAGTTGTCTCAAATGTTATACACACAAACAGGGACATAGATCGGACATAGTCAAGTTTCGACAGCTTGAGTTGTCTCAAATGTTATACACACAAACAAGGACATAGACCGGACATAGTCAAGTTTCGACTGCTTGAGTTGTCCCAAATGTTGTACACACAAACAGGGACATAGACCGGACATAGTCAAGTTACGACAGCTTGAGTTGTCTCAAATGTTATACACACAAACAGGGACATAGTCAAGTTTCGAGAGCTTGAGTTGTCCCAAATGTTACACACACAAACAAGGACATAGACCGGACATAGTCAAGTTTCGACAGCTTAAATTGTCCCAAATGCTATACACACAACCAGGGACATAGACCGGACATAGTCAAGTTTCGAGAGCTTGAGTTGTCCCAAATGTTATACACACAAACAAGGACATAGACCGGACATAGTCTAGTTTCGACAGCTTGAGCTGTCCCAAATGTTATACACACAAACAGGGACATAGACCGGACATAGTCAAGTTTCGACAGCTTGAGTTGTCTCAAATGTTATACACACAAACAGGGACATAGTCAAGTTTCGAGAGCTTGAGTTGTCCCAAATGTTATACACACAAACAAGGACATAGACCGGACATAGTCAAGTTTCGACAACTTGAGTTGTCCCAAATGTTATACACACAAACAATGACATAGACCGGACATAGTCAAGTTTCTACAGCCTGAGTTGTCCCAAATGCTATACACACAAACAGGGACATAGATCGGACAAAGTCAAGTTTCGAGAGCTTGAGTTGTCCCAAATGTTATACACACAAACAGGGACATAGACCGGACATAGTCAAGTTTCTACAGCTCGAGATGTCCCAAATGTTATACACACAAACAGGGACATAGACCGGACATAGTCAAGTTTCGACAGCTTGAGTTGTCCCAAATGTTATACACACAAACAAGGACATAGACCGGACATAGTCAAGTTTCGACAGCTTGAGTTGTCCCAAATGTTATACACACAAACAAGGACATAGACCGGACATAGTCAAGTTTCGACAGCTTGAGTTGTCCCAAATGCTATACACACAAACAAGGACATAGACCGGGCATAGTCAAGTTTCGACAGCTTGAGTTGTCCCAAATGCTATACACACAAACAAGGACATAGACCGGACATAGTCAAGTTTCGACAGCTTGAGTTGTCCCAAATGTTATACACACAAACAAGGACATAGACCGGGCATAGTCAAGTTTCGACAGCTTGAGTTGTCCCAAATGTTCTACACACAAACAAGGACATAGACCGGACATAGTCAAGTTTCGACAGCTTGAGTTGTCCCAAATGTTATACACACAAACAGGGACATAGACCGGACATAGTCAAGTTTCGACAGCTTGAGTTGTCCCAAATGTTATACACACAAACAGGGACATAGACCGGACATAGTCAAGTTTCGACAGCTTGAGTTGTCCCAAATGTTATACACACAAACAGGGACATAGACCGGACATAGTCAAGTTTCGACAGCTTGAGTTGTCCCAAATGTTATACACACAAACAGGGACATAGATCGGACATAGTCAAGTTTCGACAGCTTGAGTTGTCCCAAATGTTATACACACAAACAAGGACATAGACCGGACATAGTCAAGTTTCGACAGCTTGAGTTGTCCCAAATGCTATACACACAAACAAGGACATAGACCGGGCATAGTCAAGTTTCGACAGCTTGAGTTGTCCCAAATGCTATACACACAAACAAGAACATAGACCGGACATAGTCAAGTTTCGACAGCTTGAGTTGTCCCAAATGTTATACACACAAACAGGAACATAGACCGGACATAGTCAAGTTTCGACAGCTTGAGTTGTCCCAAATGTTATACATACAAACAGGGACATAGACCGGACATAGTCAAGTTTCGACAGCTTGAGTTGTCCCAAATGTTATACACACAAACAAGGACATAGACCGGACATAGTCAAGTTTCGACTGCTTGAGTTGTCCCAAATGTTATACACACAAACAGGGACATAGACCGGACATAGTCAAGTTTCGACAGCTTGAGTTGTCTCTAATGTTATACACACAAACAAGGACATAGACCGGACATAGTCAAGTTTCGACAGCTTGAGTTGTCCCAAATGTTATACACACAAACAAGGACATAGACCGGACATAGTCAAGTTTCGACAGCTTGAGTTGTCCCAAATGTTATACACACAAACAGGGACATAGACCGGACATAGTCAAGTTTCGACAGCTTGAGTTGTCCCAAATGTTATACACACAAACAGGGACATAGACCGGACATAGTCAAGTTTCGACAGCTTGTGTTGTCCCAAATGTTATACACACAAACAGGGACATAGACCGGACATAGTCGTTTCGACAGCTTGAGTTGTCCCAAATGTTATACACACAAACAGGGACATAGACCGGACATAGTCAAGTTTCGACAGCTTGAGTTGTCCCAAATGCTATACACACAAACAAGGACATATACCGGGCATAGTCAAGTTTCGACAGCTTGAGTTGTCCCAAATGTTATACACACAAACAAGGACATAGACCGGACATAGTCAAGTTTCGACAGCTTGAGTTGTCCCAAATGCTATACACACAAACAAGGACATAGACCGGGCATAGTCAAGTTTCGACAGCTTGAGTTGTCCCAAATGCTATACACACAAACAAGGACATAGACCGGACATAGTCAAGTTTCGACAGCTTGAGTTGTCCCAAATGTTATACACACAAACAAGGACATAGACCGGACATAGTCAAGTTTCGACAGCTTGAGTTGTCCCAAATGTTATACACACAAACAAGGACATAGACCGGACATAGTCAAGTTTCGACAGCTTGGGTTGTCCCAAATGTTATACACACAAACAAGGACATAGACCGGACATAGTGAAGTTTCGACAGCTTGAGTTGTCCCAAATGTTATACACACAAACAGGGACATAGACCGGACATAGTCAAGTTTCGACAGCTTGAGTTGTCCCAAATGTTATACACACAAACAGGGACATAGACCGGACATAGTCAAGTTTCGACAGCTTGAGTTGTCCCAAATGTTATACACACAAACAGGGACATAGATCGGACATAGTCAAGTTTCGACAGCTTGAGTTGTCCCAAATGTTATACACACAAACAAGGATATAGACCGGACATAGTCAAGTTTCGACAGCTTGAGTTGTCCCAAATGCTATACACACAAACAAGGACATAGACCGGACATAGTCAAGTTTCGACAGCTTGAGTTGTCCCAAATGTTATACACACAAACAGGGACATAGATCGGACATAGTCAAGTTTCGACAGCTTGAGTTGTCCCAAATGTTATACACACAAACAAGGACATAGACCGGGCATAGTCAAGTTTCGACAGTTTGAGTTGTCCCAAATGCTATACACACAAACAAGGACATAGACCGGACATAGTCAAGTTTCGACAGCTTGAGTTGTCCCAAATGTTATACACACAAACAAGGACATAGACCGGACATAGTCAAGTTTCGAGAGCTTGAGTTGTCCCAAATGTTATACACACAAACAAGGACATAGACCGGACATAGTCAAGTTTCGACAGCTTGAGTTGTCCCAAATGTTATACACACAAACAGGGACATAGACCGGACATAGTCAAGTTTCGACAGCTTGAGTTGTCCCAAATGGTATACACACAAACAGGGACATAGACCGGACATAGTCAAGTTTCGACAGCTTGAGTTGTCCCAAATGTTATACACACAAACAAGGACATAGACTGGACATAGTCAAGTTTCGACTGCTTGAGTTGTCCCAAATGTTATACACACAAACAGGGACATAGACCGGACATAGTCAAGTTTCGACAGCTTGAGTTGTCTCTAATGTTATACACACAAACAAGGACATAGACCGGACATAGTCAAGTTTCGACAGCTTGAGTTGTCCCAAATGTTATACACACAAACAAGGACATAGACCGGACATAGTCAAGTTTCGACAGCTTGAGTTATCCCAAATGTTATACACACAAACAGGGACATAGACCGGACATAGTCAAGTTTCGACAGCTTGAGTTGTCCCAAATGTTATACACACAAACAGGGACATAGACCGGACATAGTCAAGTTTCGACAGCTTGTGTTGTCCCAAATGTTATACACACAAACAGGGACATAGACCGGACATAGTCGTTTCGACAGCTTGTGTTGTTCCAAATGTTATACACACAAACAGGGACATAGACCGAACATAGTCAAGTTTCGACAGCTTGAGTTGTCCCAAATGTTATACACACAAACAAGGACATATACCGGGCATAGTCAAGTTTAGACAGCTTGAGTTGTCCCAAATGCTATACACACAAACAAGGATATAGACCGGACATAGTCAAGTTTCGACAGCTTGAGTTGTCCCAAATGTTATACACACAAACAAGGACATAGACCGGACATAGTCAAGTTTCGACAGCTTGAGTTGTCCCAAATGTTATACACACAAACAAGGACATAGACCGGACATAGTCAAGTTTCGACAGCTTGAGTTGTCCCAAATGTTATAGACACAAACAAGGACATAGACCGGACATAGTCAAGTTTCGACAGCTTGAGTTGTCCCAAATGTTATACACACAAACAGGGACATAGACCGGACATAGTCAAGTTTCGACAGCTTGAGTTGTCCCAAATGTTATACACACAAACAGGGACATAGACCGGACATAGTCAAGTTTCGACAGCTTGAGTTGTCCCAAATGTTATACACACAAACAGGGACATAGACCGGACATAGTCAAGTTTCGACAGCTTGAGTTGTCTCAGATGTTATACACACAAACAGGGACATAGACCGGACATAGTCAAGTTTCGACAGCTTGAGTTGTCCCAAATGTTATACACACAAACAGGGACATAGACCGGACATAGTCAAGTTTCGACAGCTTGAGTTGTCTCAAATGTTATACACACAAACAGGGACATAGACCGGACATAGTCAAGTTTCGACAGCTTGAGTTGTCTCAAATGTTATACACACAAACAGGGACATAGACCGGACATAGTCAAGTTTCGACAGCTTGAGTTGTCCCAAATGTTATACACACAAACAGGGACAAAGACCGGACATAGTCAAGTTTCGACAGCTTGAGTTGTCTCAAATGTTATACACACAAACAAGGACATAGACCGGACATAGTCAAGTTTCGACAGCTTGAGTTGTCTCAAATGTTATACACACAAACAGGGACATAGACCGGACATAGTCAAGTTTCGACAGCTTGAGTTGTCCCAAATGTTATACACACAAACAGGGACATAGACCGGACATAGTCAAGTTTCGACAGCTTGAGTTGTCTCAAATGTTATACACACAAACAGGGACATAGACCGGACATAGTCAAGTTTCGACAGCTTGAGTTGTCTCAAATGTTATACACACAAACAGGGACATAGACCGGACATAGTCAAGTTTCGACAGCTTGAGTTGTCCCAAATGTTATACACACAAACAGGGACATAGACCGACATAGTCAAGTTTCGACAGCTTGAGTTGTCGCAAATGTTATACACACAAACAAGGACATAGACCGGACATAGTCAAGTTTCGACAGCTTGAGTTGTCCCAAATGCTATACACACAAACAAGGACATAGACCGGACATAGTCAAGTTTCGACAGCTTGAGTTGTCCCAAATGTTATACACACAAACAGGGACATAGACCGGACATAGTCAAGTTTCGACAGCTTGATTTGTCCCAAATGTTATACACACAAACAAGGACATAGACCGGACATAGTCAAGTTTCGACAGCTTGAGTTGTCCCAAATGTTATACACACAAACAAGGACATAGACCGGACATAGTCAAGTTTCGACAGCTTGAGTTGTCCCAAATGTTATACACACAAACAAGGACATAGACCGGGCATAGTCAAGTTTCGACAGCTTGAGTTGTCCCAAATGCTATACACACAAACAAGGACATAGACCGGACATAGTCAAGTTTCGACAGCTTGAGTTGTCTCAAATGATACAACCATAAACAAGCATAAGGACATAACCAGTCGATCATATGTGTCAGTTTTCCATAGAGAAAGAGAGAGAGGGAGAGAGAATGGATTTCAGGGTTAACCAAAGGTTTTGCGGCACAATCTTTGATCGTAACATTTACGTATCTTAAATATATGGGGATACATAGCCATTAGTCATTAAAGTCGATAATCTGAAATCTAGCTATGAAGCATTCCAGAATTTAACAATGATTCGACAATCTGCGTTCGAGTGTTTGTTTCTGTAGAGTATGTTTCATATATTTGATAAACTCACGTCTTGTCGTGAGTTATAGAGTGCTTCGACAACGTGAAGTGGACAACTAAACTTATATGGTACTCAAACTTGCATGATAATGTCACCTGAGTGGAACAAGGAAGGAATGTTTTCCTGTTAAATTCGTCTACAATATATTTATAATTTCCTTGAAGGAATTTTATTTATTGTGTCCATTCATTTCTAATACACATTTATTTCACACATTTGCTCAGTTTGTTCATCAGGACTTTTTCTAACGTTGACAGGTTTAACAAAATGCATACAGTGGGAACTTAGTGATTTACTGTCGAAAGTATATATAGTTTTTCACTATACTGTTATAGATGTGTAAAAAGTTTCGTCGAGACAGTATTTGCATATTCCGGTACTTAAAGGGCATACGGTGTCATTCCGGTAATTATCTTAAAGAGACACGCGGCATTATTGACTTTTGCATAAATATTTTTTTAGAAAAAAGAAAGTATTATGAATATGCCATTGCTGGGAAATTATGTAAATAGTTTAACAAAAACAACTCTGTTTGTCGAATATAGAATTTGTATTTCTGATATGATTAAGAGTACAGTCGCAATGTAGGCTGTAAAATAAATTCGTCTTCTGAAGAAGGTCAAGGGACCAAAAATTCGAAAAACAGAGTTGTTTTCGTTAAAATACATTATTAAGAATTATTTCAATGGTTTAAAGCAATTTGCTCATGCATATTAGTGATTGTTGATTTATATACCACAACAATAATATATTTCATTCTTCGCCAGAATAATGAAGAACAATTGAAAAAAAGAAAATTGTATTACCTTTTATTTACATATGTATTATGAAAGCATGTTTAAAGTGATAACAAATCGAGGTTCTAATTTTAATAATTAACATTAAGGAATACTTTAAGATTGGCGTGTGTTCTGTTAACAATATTGGCATTCCATATCAACTATTTCCTAAGTAAAAGAAAAAGCCTAGCAATTGTTGCGTACCAAAACAACACGCTATACTGAAAGGAAAAAGAAACGCATAATCAAAAAAATGCCTATAATACACTATTGTATACAACTTATTCCACATACTATTCTAGATATATCTCAACGTGTTTTGTACAAAAAGGGGCTATAGCTAATTACAGACAGGACAACTCTGGCATATCGTAGACCTTTTTATCAAAGTATGCTTTGTGACACGAAATTCACGAACGTTGAAGTTTCGCTTGAAGTCAAGCCATTTTAGTATTGTATTTTAAGGGATGTCAACGTTTAAAGCCTAAGTTTGCTCACTTGCTTGAGCCAAATGCGCATTCTGTCGATAATGAAACTTTAAAGGGGTAACCATTGGTGTGTTTGGTGTTGTTTAGAGCTACTTTCCGAAAGGACAGGCCTAATGTCGCTCTGTACCATTCGATTAGCAGTGGCATATTGAACATACAATATATATATGCGTTTCTTTTTCCTTTCAGTATACATAAATATTTGACCTGGAAATGCAGTTGATATAAATTAAATATTTGTATTGAATTAGTATAATGGCCTTGTAGACGATAACAGTTGATTGCCCCTGTAAATTATTATGTGTACAATGGATGATAACTGTGGAATGTATATGTGTACGCACATACTTATATAACACGGATTAACCTCAATATAGAAATGGAATAAATAAATAGAATAGATCCACTTTTAGTTAGGCCTCTTATTTTCTAAGTTTCCATTGTCAAAATTTAAGACTGATACGCTCTTTCGATGAAGATTTGGGTTAATGGTATTAGTCCCCTACTGGTGAAATCGGACTTTAGGATTGCGCTGTGTCCGTCCATACATCCGTCCGTGTTTCCACCTGGTCAGCCTAAAGGTTTTGTTTAGACCTTTTTGGGGTTTTTTTTGGCCCACCTTCTCAACATCTTTTATCTGCTCCTTTCTTTCGCCTCCGCTCACTCAATCTTCCGCCAGATCTGCTGTTGTCCATCCTACTGGATGGTGAACTGTTGTGACATACTTTCTGCTGAAGCCTCGCTCTATACTCCGTTTCTACGACGACTCTCGCTGTTCACTCGCAGTTCATGTGATGTTTCTCTTTTTTCCTTTGGATTGTACTGTTTCTGGGACATTGCTGATATGTCTTCTATTATTGTCTATTGCTGTGAAACAGCCTCCCTCTAGTACTCCATGGTACTCCATTCAAGCTACTATGCCACTACTAAAGTGTTTTAGTCAGTGGATGAATATCAAAAGTAGTGTTTCAAGAAAAACTCGCAATTAAGGTCAATTTCAAACTGCACGGTCAATTTTTAAAAGGGTGTGTTTTACGGTGTGGCTGGCCTCTAACTTTTTACCGCGTCGAGATGTCGTAATGGTAGAGCGTCCGCTTCGGATGGCGGAGGTCGTGGGTTCAATACAAATGGCCATCGTCGCTCAGTATATAGAGGACAATACTAGGACTGGTTGGACGGGTGTCAGTATAATGTGACTGGGTGGGGTATCATGCCGTGTGTCTTTGGCGTGGTATTCCAGTACAGCAGCAAGTTGATGATTGTTTGTTTGAATGGTGTATTACGCCATTTTAGCACATGCTAGGTCATATATGACGGCGGAAGAGGCAGACCACCCCATCTTTCCTAGGTAGAACCAGAACTGTATACCTCCCGCCATCCGTAAGAATCAACACTTTCTCAGAGGAGCACTGTGGAGACGAGTTAAGATCAGCCCAAAAATAATCGGCATAAAATTAGCTTGACCCATGCAAAAAAGGGTGGTCACCGTCTTGATTTGACGGATTTTGATAATCATTTACAATAGGTTAACATTTTACATAAATGGCGATTCGGACAACTCCCATGTCCTAATAATTAAGGCCAAGACACACTGAGAGTCAAAGGTCAATAATGGGCAAGTTCGTGTCCACTCCGTAACTTTATTAACCAGTACAGGGATTTTGATATTAATATTTGGTACCATCATGGCGATATGTCGCCAAAGGTCAGCGTCACACCACTCTGACAAGTGGTTACTGTCTTGCCCCTATTGTATGTATTGACCTAAAAAGTGGATTTAATGATAATTTGTATATATGTTCATGTCAAACAGACCCTCACTCCCCATTCCACCCACCCCCTCACGACATCCCCAACGCCCCCACGCCCCCACACCTCACACCCACACACTCTTCTTGAAAACACACTCAATTGCAATTTAGAAATGAAGAGTGTGTACATTGTGTGCGGTCCTGATGTACTTCATCAAGGATTCCGTTAGCATTCATTTCGCAGAACCTTTGCAAAATGTATTGTCGTTACCCTGCTTTACTTTTAAAATATAAAAACAATTTAAAAACTCTTCCGCCACAATGACTGACACAACCGGATTTAATGGTGACGTTTTACAAACTTCGTAAGATGCTTGGTCATTTTCATACAATCTTTATAACGTTAAAATGGATTGGGATCCTATCATCTTGCAACGCACTGCGTGTTTTGTGTTGACCAATTTTTAGTTCGCCATTATGCTTTCCTCTTTCATTCAGCGATGACCGGACAGATTGTGGACTCTATGATGACGTCTAACTAAATCTCGAAAGGGATGGTAGCGTATGATGTTTGTCACAAGTCTTGCCTTGCCATTCCCTTAATGGGTTTTTTCTCTTGTTACTCTGGCTTCTGTCAAGTCATTGAATATTTATAATTATTCATATATACATGATCATCTCTGTGTTACACTTGTATTGCGTTTTAATGATGCCTAGTTTGTTGCAAGATATAGCCAGGTGGGAATTTCGTTATTTACACTGCCCCCATCTTATTGGGATAACCGTAGGGTAAGCTTGATGTTTGGTGCACCCTAGAACCTGGTTTAAACCTACCAGCTGACCGTCCCAAACCCATATTGATTTGATATTTCGATCCCTTGTAATTGTCGTGTTTTGTGTGTGCTTTTTTGTTGTTCTTTTTGATGGGGGTGTGTGACTGTATTCTTTGAATGATACATTTCCTGTTTGACTTGTATAACTACTTTCAGTAACATATGGTGCACATAGGGTATTTGGCACTGGGTAGTTTAACATTTTTGAACGATGTGGTGGATTGTGCGAGGGGTAATCCTACAATCATGAGTGTGATTTCGGGGACCAGTGGACTATTCTACTTGGTACCGAAATACACATAAGGTATAAGCTTGACCTAAAAAATAAATTGGAAACCGATTAACGAGGAGGGTTGCTGGACTATGCGAGGGGTTGACACTATTAAATCATGTGGCTAGTTTCCATCACATACCAACACATGGCGCGTATAATGAACTGTTGTCCTCTGTCATGATGCCTGTGTTGACTGACAGTTATAATTGGGTATGTGGTCAGTAGTGTGTCCCCTGTCATGGCGGCTGTGTCTCCTGACGGCTATAATTGGATATGTGGTCAGTAGTAATAAAAAGCTGACAGTTTTGTAATTACAGGTTGTCAGGCACACTCTAGATTGTAGAGTTGAGATGTAGGTGTAGAGTTGCTAAAACAACTATATACTCTGATGGATGAGAGTCGAAAGTATAGACATGGCCGCATATTCAGCCACACGTGGTTGTAGAAAATTTGATATTTTAAGAACGCTTAAAGGCCGTTTTACTCAGTCATTGGTGTCATATTATAGTATTTTTAATGATGAACAAAATGATCAAGACGTGGGATTGTTTGTTTATGTTAATTGCCCACCAACTGTTTTCTTCATTGCCATATTGACAGCTGACGTGTGTCGTCTGTAAATAGCATGTGTTAGCGAAAACAATATTTACCCCTGAGGAACCAGATATGTTTATTTTCATATGTACAAATACCTCGCAATTGACCAATCATGCAAACAAATAGATAAGACTATCGAAGTGTCACCTTAATGATCAACATTCATGACGAGGATACATACGGTTGACTTTTAAACAGTTGTTTTCCAGTATTGATGAAAAATACTGTTCCCAGATAGGGCAGGAATATCCCATACTGTATTTATTGATGGCCATTTCTCCGAGGATATGAACACGTCATCCATATCCTTCTCCGTCGTTGGTTTATGCACTCTCCAAATACCCCACCCCTACACCCCACCACACACATCACCGAATGGTGATCGGGTATATAGCGTTAGCCATGTCCGTATGCCTCTCCGTCCGTTCGTCTGTCCTTCGTCCGCCGGACCCGAAAAGTGCGTGTGTGTGTGTTTCTCCTCCCACAATTTCAATCGATCGTTTCTAAAACTGTACATGCTGCTTACATGTGATGTAAAGATGTGCATATCGGTTCGGCGTCAAAATCGACCAGGTATTACCCGAGTTATGGCCCTTTATTCTTCGAATTTTAAGTTAAAATATCCTATGTGTCTATCTCCTCTCACAGGTTCCAACCGATTTTTTCGAAAGTTTACAGGATGCTTACCTAGGATGTCAAGATGTGCATATCGATTCGGCGAAAAAATCGACATTTTATTTACGGAGTGACATTTTTATTTACGGAGTAACCCGTGTCTCATGGACGGACGGGCGGGCGGACGGGCGTACGGGCTGACGGACATACAGACACTTTCTTCAACGTGTATGTGAAACAATAGGGTCTTAAACGTCATAATTGTATTCTTGGTTAATGTAATCGATAACCCAAGGGTATGTAGTATTTAAATGGTCAATTAAGCATAATGTATGACCTAGATGTATAAATTGTCAGTGAAATTGCAGTTAATGTTCGTTTTCGATAAACCAACATTTTTGAATACGTATGATATGAACTGTGATCGCTGGAATGTATAATACATACTTTATAACTTGTAAAACTTAATTTAAAAAGAATGTAGAGTGATTATATTATATCAAATTGCATTTTTTAAATATATAAAAGTCATACTGAAATCTTCATCACTATAGACAAAATTCATTCATCGATCGTACAGATGTTTAATTCTTTATACCGTGAAAAGAAATAGAGATTATTTAACAGCTGGGATCGATTATAGGGAAATCCTTCACGAGATGGTAGACGTGTTGTTCAAAAAACAAAACACGCCTACCATCGAGTGAAGGATTTCTATATAATCGAACACAGCAGTTAAATAATCTGTTTATTACATTTTAAATCAGATTATGTATGATTTTAACTAATACATAAACGCTAAAATTGTAATTATTTAGCGAGGTTCCATAGCCCAATGGATAAGGCGCCTGACTACGAATCAGGAAATTGCAGGTTCGAGTCCTGCCGGGATCGAATGTTTTGTTTTACACGTATTACATTTACAACTGTATACACAACATCGGATATCGAAAACACCACTAAAATGCCGAATTACATTTCACTTAAAAATTAGCAAACAAGCGCCACTGAGTATAACAGGAGGTAACACTGTGAAAAGATTCGTTTGTTTGAACGGTGTTTTAGGTCTTTTGTATTTAACGTCATTTGTAGCACATGTTAGGCCATATATATGACGGTCGATTTGTTTTCGTGTGTGTGGTAGAGGCAGACAACCCCATTTTTTCTGGGTAGAACCAATACTGCATACCTCCCTCCATCCGTAAAAAAACGTAAGAATCGACAATTTCTAAGAGGAGCACTGTGACTAGGAGTTAAAAATGAGTAAAAAAATAATCGTCATAGAGTCCTCTTCCTCGTGCTGTTGCTGGTGTGCAATCCGATTTGGGTGTACACTCATTGGCATCTACAACTTTAAGTATGTCGGATAGGTGCATCAGCTAGGGCGAGGTGAAGTTTTGTTCTTTGGTGGTATTAGACATGTACACCAACACTTTTGTTTTAAAGTGTGGCTCAACAAAGTCTTTTCGAATATTCTCCAGTCCATCTGAATTTACTTGCCTAACAGCAGCATCACATACCATACATTACTAGTTCCACTCAAATAAAAGAACAACGATGACGTTTGCATAAATGCACTGTGGTAGTGACCACACTATAAAGGCGTTATACAAAAACATTTCACACAAAGGGGGATGGGGTGTGTGGGGGGGGGGGGAGGGGGATGGGGGTGGAGGGCACTGCGATAGTGGCCACAATATACAGGCGTTATACAAAAACATTTCACACAAAGGGGGATGGGGTTGGAACAGTATTTTCACACAAAGGGGATGGGGTTGGGGAGGAGTGGGAGGGCACTGTAATAGTGGCCACAATATACAGGCGTTACATATAAAAACGTTTCACACAAGGTGGTGGTGGGGAACAGTATTTTGTTTGTTTGTTACAATTACAATGTCCAGTGTGACTACATATACATGATGTATGAATTTACCAGACTATCTCGCAAGATAGCTAATCTTTTCTCGTGTCAGTTTGCTTGACTATATAACAACAATACAGATTAACCATTTATCTCAATAGAAGTAGACATGTGCATTCTCCCTAATTTATAAAACAACAACATTTGATACATGAATCACTGAGTCAGTAAGTAGATACATGACTGTTTACCACATCAATTACGTAACCATATTTTGCCGGCTATTGAGTTAAAACTTGCCAAACTCGATCCTTTGGTATCAAATATATCAGTTTTAAAGAGACAAACAATGGTTTTGCTTTATTTTCACTACTATAGCGGAGAGTATCAAAGAGTAATTAGGATATGATTTTAATTAGATTGAGTTTTACTGTACAGATTATTTGTGAAATATCTTCCCACTTACTTATATGCACTCGATGGCTTGTGTTGTATCTACTCACTTATATAGATGTTATACTCGATGTTTTACTGTACGGAATATATGTGTTATACATTCTCACTCATCTATATAGTATGTAATCGATGTTTTACCGTACAGAGTATGTGTTATACCTGCTCAATCACTTATATATAATATAATTTATGCTTTACCGTACACAGTATATGAGTTGCACCTACTCATTCACTTATAGTATATAATCTATGTTTTACCATACAGAGTATATCTATTATACCTACTCACTCACTTATATAGTATGTAATCGATGTTTTACCGTACAACGTATATATGTTATACCTACTCACTCACCTATATAGTATATAATCTATGTTTTACCATACAGAGTATATGTTGCTATACCTACTGACTCACTTATATAGTATACAATCTATGTTTTACCGTACACAGTATGTGAGTATATGTGTTATACCTTCTCACTCACGTATATAGTATATAATCGATGTTTTACCGTACAGAATATATTTGTTATGCCTACTCGCTCACTTATATAGTATATAATCTATGTTCTACCGTACAGAGTATATGTGCTATACCTACTCACTCACTTATATAGTATATAATCTATGTTTTACCGTACATAGTATGTGAGTATATTTCTTATACCTTCTCACTCACGTATATAGTATTTATTGTATACTTTCATATTGTCCCGTTTAGTTTGTATTGAGCTAAGCGTGCAATATTCTACGATATTGCACGCATTGATATTGCACGGGAACTTTTGCTCGTGCTTGCTAAGAGCCGCGAAATAGAAATAAGGAACTACTTTCAAATAAAAATAACGGAATCCTTCCTATAGTGTCAACAAAAAAATACGAGTTTTTTTACAACCTTTTATGGCAAAAATTGATAAAATAATTCAAATGGTCACTCACCCACTGTTTTCAACGTTATCGAATGGTAAACAAACTTCAGAAAATCCCTTGATGTTTTTAATGACGTCATCCGAAGTCGACGTCGTTTTCGCGCAAAATAATCATCCACACAAAATGAAAATGAATGGCAAGATAGGAATTCCATCAAAAGCTATAAAAAATAACACAAATACAATGAAAAGTAATAGTCATACAATTAACATAGATCAAAAACAATATGAAAGTATACAATAAAAAGGTTATTGAATTTGTATGGCTAAATATTACTTGGAACTCGTTGTTTTGGCGCAGGACGACTCGCAAGCTCGTCGTCCTTTGCCAAAACAACTCGTTCCAAGTAATATTTAGCCATACAAATGCAATAACCTATAATACTCGATGTTTTACCTTACAGAGTATATGTGTTATACCTACTCAATGACTTATATAGTATATAATCTATGTTTTACCGTACAGAGCATATGTGCCATATACCTACTCACTCACTAATATAGAATATAATCTGTGTTATACCGTACAGAGTATGTGAGTATATGTGTTATGCCTACTCACTCACTTATATAGTATATAATCGATGTTTTACCGTACAGAGTATATGTGTTTTACCTTCTCACTCACGTATATTATAGTATATAATCGATGTTTTACCGTACAGAGTATATGTGTTATACTATAGGTTATTGCATTTGTATGGCTAAATATTACTTGGAACGAGTTGTTTTGGCAAAGGACGACTAGCTTGCGAGTCGTCCTGCGCCAAAACAACGAGTTCCAAGTAATATTTAGCCATACAAATTCAATAACCTTTTTATTGTATACTTTCATATTGTTTTTGATCTATGTTAATTGTATGACTATTACTTTTCATTGTATTTGTGTTATTTTTTATAGCTTTTGATGGAATTCCTATCTTGCCATTCATTTTCATTTTGTGTGGATGATTATTTTGCGCGAATGACGTCATTAAAAACATCAAGGGATTTTCTGAAGTTTGTTTACCATTCGATAACGTTGAAAACAGTGGGTGAGTGACTATTTGAATTATTTTATCAATTTTTGCCATAAAAGGTTGTAAAAAAACTCGTATTTTTTTGTTGACACTATAGGAAGGATTCCGTTATTTTTATTTGAAAGTAGTTCCTTATTTCTATTTCGCGGCTCTTAGCAAGCACGAGCAAAAGTTCCCGTGCAATATCAATGCGTGCAATATCGTAGAAAGTATACAATAACTACTCATACACTTCTATAGTATATAATCTATGTTTTGCCGTAAAGAATATATGTGCTATACCTACTCACTCACTTATATAGTATATAATCTATGTTTTACCGTCAGAGTATATGTGTTATACCTACTCACTCACTTATATAGTATATAATCTATGTTTTACCGTACAGAGTATGTGAGTATATGTGTTATACCTTCTCACTCACGTATATAGTATATAATCGATGTTTAACCGTAAAGAGTATAATGTGTTATACCTACTCACTCACTTATATAGTATATAATCTATGGTTTGCCGTACAGAGTATATGTGCTATACCTACTCACTCACTTATATTGTATATAATCTATGTTTTACAGTGCAGAGTATGTGAGTATATGTGTTATACCTTCTCACTCACGTAGTATATAATCGATGTTTTACCGTACAGAGCTATATGTGTTATACCTACTCACTCACTTATATAGTATATAATCTATGTTTTACCGTACAGAGTATATGTGTTATACCTACTCACCCACTTAATACAGTATGTAATCTATGTTTTACTGTACAGAGTATATGTGTTATGCCTACTCACTCACTTATATAATCTATGTTTTACCGTACAGTCTTAGTGTTATACCTTCTCACTCACTTATATAGTATGTAATCAATGTTTTACTGCACAGAGTGTATGTGTTATGCCTACTCACTCTCTTAAATAGTATATAATCTATGTTTTACCGTACATAGTATATGTGTTATACCTACTCACTCACTTATATAGTATAAATCTATGTTTTACTATACAATGTATATGTGTTATGCCTACTCACTCACTTATATAGTATATAATGAATGTTTTACCGTACAGAGTATATGTGTTATACCTACTCACTCACTTATATAGTATATAATCTATGTTTTACCGTACAGAGTATATGTGTTATGCCTACTCACTCACTGATATAGTATATAATCTATGTTTTACCGTGTAGAGTATATGTGTTATGCCTACTCACTCACTTATATAGTATATAATCGATGTTTTACCGTACAGAGTATATGTGTTATGCCTTCTCACTCACTTATATAGTATATAATCTATGTTTTACCGTACAGAGTATATGTGTTATGCCTACTCACTCACTTATATAGTATATAATCTATGTTTTACCGTACAGAGTATATGTGTTATGCCTTCTCACTCACTTATATAGTATATAATCTATGTTTTACCGTACAGAATATATGTGTTATACCTACTCACTCACTTATATAGTATATAATCTATGTTTTACCGTACAGAGTATATGTGTTATACCTTCTCACTCACGTATATAGTATATAATCGATGTTTTACCGTACAGAGTATATGTGTTATACCTTCTCACTCACGTATATAGTATATAATCGATGTTTTACCGTACAGAGTATATATGTTATGCATACTCACTCACATATATAGTATATAATCTATGTTTTACCGTACAGAATATATGTGTTATACCTACTCACTCACTTATATAGTATATAATCTATGTTTTACCGTACAGAGTATATGTGTTATGCCTACTCACTCACTTATATAGTATATAATCTATGTTTTACCGTACAGAGTATATGTGTTATACCTTCTCACTCACGTATATAGTATATAATCGATGTTTTACCGTACAAAGTATATGTGTTATACCTACTCACTCACTTCTATAGTATATAATGAATGTTTTACCGTACAGAGTATATGTGTTATACCTACTCACTCACTTATATAGTATATAATCTATGCTTTACCGTACAGAGTATATGTGTTATACCTACTCACTCACTTATATAGTATATAATCTATGTTTTACCGTACAGAGTATATGTGTTATGCCTACTCACTCTCTTAAATAGTATATAATCTATGTTTTACCGTACAGAGTATATGTGTTATACCTCCTCACTCACTTATATAGTATAAATCTATGTTTTACTATACAGAGTATATGTGTTATGCCTACTCACTCACTTATATAGTATAAATCTATGTTTTACTAAACAGAATATATGTGATATACCTACTCACTCACTTAAATAGTATAAATCTATGTTTCACTAAACAGAATATATGTGTTATGCCTACTCACTCACCTATATAGTATACAATGAATGTTTTACCGTACAGAGTATATGTGTTATACCTTCTCACTCACGTATATAGTATATAATCGATGTTTTACCGTACAGAGTATATGTGTTATGCCTACTCACTCACTTATATAGTATATAATCTATTTTTTTACCGTGTAGAGTATATGCGTTATGCCTACTCACTCACTTATATAGTATATAATCCATGTTTTACCGTACAGAGTATACGTGTTATACCTTCTCACTCACGTATATAGTATATAATCTATGTTTTACCGTACAGAGTATATATGTTATGCCTACTCACTCACTTATATAGTATATAATCTATGTTTTACCGTACAGAATATATGTGTTATACCTACTCACTCACTTATATAGTATATAATCTATGTTTTACCGTACAGAGTATATGTGTTATGCCTACTCACTCACTTATATAGTATATAATCTTTGTTTTACCGTACAGAGTATATGTGTTATACCTTCTCACTCACGTATATAGTATATAATCGATGTTTTACCGTACAGAGTATATGTGTTATACCTACTCACTCACTTCTATAGTATATAATCTATGTTTTACCGTCAGAGTATATGTGTTATACCTACTCACTCACTTATATAGTATATAATCTATGTTTTACCGTACAGAGTATGTGAGTATATGTGTTATACCTTCTCACTCACGTATATAGTATATAATCGATGTTTAACCGTACAGAGTATATGTGTTATACCTACTCACTCACTTATATAGTATATAATCTATGGTTTGCCGTACAGAGTATATGTGCTATACCTACTCACCCACTCATATTGTATATAATCTATGTTTTACCGTACAGAGTATGTGAGTATATGTGTTATACCTTCTTACTCACGTATATAGTATATAATCGATATTTTACCGTACAGAGCTATATGTGTTATACCTACTCACTCACTTATATAGTATACAATCTATGTTTTACCGTACAGAGTATATGTGTTATACCTACT
>JAWPHD010014326.1:0-62057 GCA_037043455.1 Cyrtodaria siliqua
CCTCCCGTATGGGCCAGTTTAATTAATGAATGAGAAGTGGGCTACATGACGTCCTAATAATTATATATTAGGCAGATACCTATACATGTGCATGTAAGCATTCAATTGAATCTACACCTGGTTACAATAAAAATGAGTCAAATTTTTATGAGGCCATCCTTACCGTAATTTATATGGGGCTGGATAAGTTCGTATATAGATAGTTGTTTTTATGCTGAAAAAAATAAAATAAAAACAAATAAAGCAAACATTTTTAGAAGAAATAATTTAATGTTACAGAATTGGTATCAACTATTTTTGACAAGGCCTTTTTTCAGGTTAGGTATGGAAACAGGAAACAAACATTTATAGTTGGCCTGACATGTCCTGGTGTCACTGGAGCACAACTGAACTGCATGGCTTACGATTAAAGTCAGCTGATTGTGTGTATGAGCTTGTATTGTGATCAGCTTGCCTCGCTGAGCTTTCTCATCATCATTTCACTTCCTAAAATCATGTCTCATATATGCTGACCTAATAATGCGGGGTATACATTTAAGTAAGTTTAAGAGCAGCTGTACTGATATACATCAGTATCAGTATGTTTGAGTGTCAAGAGTCTTATTTTGAGACTGCTAGGTAGAAGACTCAAAATGTAATACTCAACATGAGTCCAAATAAAATATTTGTGGTTCCTATTACACGCTAAAAAAAACAAAGTAGGTAGGTAGGGAAAATATTTTATTTTCTAAAAAATATTTTAATATGGTCCAAAAATATTTTGTTTTATATTTTCTCTACATTTTTTTGGCTCAGTGCTTTTAAAACCTAATAAACTAGTTTAACTTAAATATCTATTTGTTAATATCAGGTACAGAACAGACAGAAAACATATTAATTTAACTTGATTCTTTTTATTATTTTTTTTCCTAGCGTAAAATGTTTAGAGTCGGCTGCCCTTAAAAACAGGGTCAGTCGGGAAACCGGAACCACACATATAATGGTCAGTCGGGAAACCGGAACCACACATATAATTGTTTTATTTGGCCTGAAGTGTTGAGCATGAAGAATGGATTTAGATGTTTGATGAATGATGTTTTTTTTCGAGTCGACCTTCAATCTAATATTTGAGTCTAATTCTTGAACTCAAAAAACATTGATGGTGATGAATATTAGTCGTGTTAAGGTAATTGGTGGTAGGTGGGAGGAATAGCACAACATTTCTGACCTACCTCAAGTTGACCTTGACCCATCATCAGCTTGATTATCAACTTACTTAGATTGTCATATATCCAGTGTTACCATTTGAGTATCAGTTTGTGATGCATCTCAACTTTGCTTCATCACGGAAGTATGAATTGTGTGTGTACCATGTTGGCTTTGTTTATGTCTGATCATATACGTCTGGTATTAATCTTTCTAGAACTATATTTTGCGGAACATTGCTGGTTCTACCCAGGTGCCCGCACGTGCACGAAAATTGCACTGAGGCGCACCTGAGTTCTTTCTCCACCAATGGTATTAACTATATTCTTGGTACAGTGAAAACATTGCAATTTGGTATCATATTTTCATTCATTGGTGATTCTTCATCTATTTCATGTTTGTATCTACATTTGTTTAATATCAATATTCCATTACATTATTTTGCCATTGTTACTCATTTTCCACAAAATTGTGTTGTCATGGTTACCCATTTTCCTTGAAGATTGTATTGCCATGGTATTTTATGCCCCGCCATGGAAGTGGTGCGGACATATAGTGTTACCATTGTCCGTCCCGGATGTACGTCCCGTTTTTACATTCAAGTTTTTTATTAAGTTAATTTCTCTGATACCAAAAGCTGTACTGGTTGTGTACCAGTTATCGTCATTCACCAGATTTCGTCATTATCAATAAAACGCTCGATGTTGTGCTTATTTTCGACCCCACTTTACAAATCACTACACACTATCATCAGACGATTGGAGAAGTAAAAATAGTTAGAAATGTCAAAATACACTCTCAAACCAACTCGTTTAGCTATATAAATACCGTTATAAACAAAACGCAATCGGGGGAATCACGCGCTTATGCGCATGCGCAGGAAAATTTTCTTTAAAATAACTGACCTTTTACGTCGAACCATTGAATAAATTTGACATGCAAAAAAAACTAAAAGTATGTGATAAACGAAAACAACTAGTTCACGTCAGTCAATTTAAATATGCGGACAGTTATTTCCCTTTAAATTATGAACGTCGAAGTGAAGTAAATTACATCCGATACCTACATTTGAAAAAAAACATTTTAAATTGTAGATATATTTTTTTCTAGATAATCAGTTTTGTGTATTCATATGCAATGATATATTTATGTTTCAATTAATAACTACACACGTTTTCATCATCCCTAACATGGATTTTTCGGTATTAAACTGAACATGACGATAACTACTACATTCAGCTCAAACGACCGGCCCAATTCAGTCTATATTTAGTAACGGTCACGTGACACTTGTAACTGAGAATAGGAACAATGTAAACACGGAATATTTACGGCAAAGGGGTAAGCTACTCTACCGGCAAAAATATTTATGAGATTAATAGTTTTGATTTAGATATATTAAAAAATCAACATAAAAATGACGATATCTGGTATACAGCCAGTACAGTTTTCAAACTTTTTACACACTTACATCTATATGGCAGCAGTATGTTCCTACCCAAATCAGTTCAATATAAATGACCTTGGCCTACTTTTTACACTTTGTTAATTTACATTAAAATTTTACATTGATGTTTTTAGATCACCTGAGCCAAAGGCTCATGGAAAAGGAAAACTGTAATAAATAGGAAAAAAATTAATATTGTCTTCTCTGAAACTACAAGAGCCAGAGGTTTAACATGTTGCATTTACTATAAGCTTATGGTCCATTACCAAGTTTGTTTAAATGGTGACCCTGGGGTCACATTTGGCCTTACCGAGTTTGTTTAAATGGTGACCCTGGGGTCACATTTGGACCGCCCCAGGGTTTTACATAGACTTGTATAGGGAAAAACTTTTAAAAAATCTTCTCTGAAACTGCAAGAGTCCGAGGTTTACTATTTTGCATTGGCTATAAGCTTATGGTCCTCTACCAAGTTTGTTCAAATGGTGACCCTGGGGTCAGATTTGTCACAGTTTTACATAAATTTATATAGTTAAAAAAAATCAAAAATTGTCTTCTCTGAAACTACAAGAGTCAGTGGTTTAATATTTTGCATTTACTATGAGCTTACGGTCGTTTACCAAGTTTGTTGAAATGGTGACCCTTCTTCTCTGAAGCCACAAGGCACACAGCTCTCATATATTACATGTAGCCCTGGGGTCACATTTGGCCCTGCCCCAGGGGTTACACTCTAGCACCTTCATTTTGTATTTGATCTTTACCAAACTTTGTCAGTGTCTTTATATCAATGTTGTTAAACACAACAGAGGCCACATTTCTTGAACAATTGAATTGAATTGAATGTTGTTTAAGGGCTCATCAACACAGTATAGGTTATTTAGAGCCGCCCCAGAGAGAGGGGAAGGATACATAAAAATCCGGGAACCGTGCCCTACTCTTATTATCGAATAGATTCCTATGGTTCTTTAACGTGCTCGGAGGATAGACTTCTTGAACAATCTTAACCAAACTTGCACAGACTGTATATGACCATAAGATTTCGAAGAAGTTCGATAATGGGCCAGTACACACATCTATATTGCACTATTATTTTTACCCAAAATCAGGTCCTTTTAATCAGGAAACTTGCCTTTTAATATTACACAACATTTTTTTACTCCATTTTGTAAGCAGCTGATAACCCTTTAGCGGGGCATTCGTGTCCCTTGGACACATGTTCTAGTTTGGTTTGGTTCAATAAAATATTCTGTTTTTTTGCTTGAAATACATTTGTATTTTAATATGTAAACATTTTTGTCCTAAAATTACATTTCCATGGTAACACAATTCCATCTTTCCATGTTTCAGGTGGTTTGGTATATCCAGGTATGTTTGTTCATGTTGTATCATATAATCTCATAGTCACATATAATCTCATAGTCACATATAATCTCATGTTACATATAATCTCATAGTCACATAAAATCTCATATAGTCACATTTTATCTCATAGTCACATGTTATCTCATATAGTTATTTTATATAGTGACGTTATCTCATAGTCACTTGTAATGTCATATAATCTCATATAGTCACATGTAAGTCACATGTAATACCATAGTCACATGTTATTGCATAGTCACATGTTATCTCATATAGTTATTTTATATAGTCGCATGTTATCTCATATAATCACTTGCAATGTCATATAATCTCATATAGTCACATGTAAGTCACATGTAATACCATAGTCACATGTTATTGCATAGTCATATGTTTTTCAAATAGTCACATGTTTATCTCATATAGTCGCATGTTATCTCATAGTCACATGTTATCTCATAGTTGCATGTTTTCTCATATAGTCACATGTTATCATAGTCATACGTTTTCTCATAGTCACATGTTATCTCATAGTCACATGTTTTCTCATAATCATGTTATCTCATATAGTCACATAATATCATAAAGTCACATGTTTTCTCATAAAGTCACATGTTATCATAGTCACATGTTATGGTTGCATGTTGTCTCATAGTCACAAATATAATATAATATAGTCATGTTTTCTCATATTGTCACATGTTATCTCATAGTCGCATCTTACCTCATATATCACTTGTTATCTCATATAGTCACATGTTATCTGATAGTCACGTTATCTCATAGTCACATGTTATCTCATAGTCACATGTTATCTCAGTCGCATCTTACCTCATATAGTCACAGCTTATCTCATATAGTCACAGCTTATCTCATATAGTCACGTTATCTCATATAGTCACTTGCAATCTTGTGTGTTCTTTCCCATAGTGGTCTGAGCTGACATCAGGAACTGTCTATAAAAACTAATACTATTCCATATAATCTGGCATAGTTACTTAACGCTTTGTAGTTACAATAGTATAGAAGTAGCATATTATAGTTGCATGTCATAGAACTAACGTATCATAGAAATTACACTTTTTGCAGAATTCTTCCAGTTCAGGAAACCTTGAAGCATTGTTAAATGTTAGCTAACATCAGTACATTTTGTATCACGTGTTCTGTGATAACCTTGTTTATACAGATCCTATAGTCACATGCAGGCTGATATGGTGGCTGCAGTAGTCACATGCAGGCTGATATGGTGGCTGCAGTAGTCACATGCAGGCTGATATGGTGGCTGCAGTAGTCACATGCAGGCTGATATGGTGGCTGCAGTTGTCACATGCAGGCTGATATGGTGGCTGCAGTAGTCACATGCAGGCTGATATGGTGGCTGCAGTTGTCACATGCAGGCTGATATGGTGGCTGCAGTAGTCACATGCAGGCTGATATGGTGGCTGCAGTAGTCACATGCAGGCTGATATGGTGGCTGCAGTAGTCACTTGAAGGCTGATATGGTGGCTGCAGTAGTCACTTGAAGGCTGATATGGTGGCTGCAGTAGTCACATGCAGGCTGATATGGTGGCTGCAGTAGTCACTTGAAGGCTGATATGGTGGCTGCAGTAGTCACATGCAGGCTGATATGGTGGCTGCAGTAGTCACATGCAGGCTGATATGGTGGCTGCAGTAGTCACTTGCAGGCTGATATGGTGGCTGCAGTAGTCACTTGAAGGCTGATATGGTGGCTGCAGTAGTCACTTGAAGGCTGATATGGTGGCTGCAGTAGTCACTTGAAGGCTGATATGGTGGCTGCAGTAGTCACATGCAGGCTGATATGGTGGCTGCAGTAGTCACTTGAAGGCTGATATGGTGGCTGCAGTAGTCACATGCAGGCTGATATGGTGGCTGCAGTAGTCACATGCAGGCTGATATGGTGGCTGCAGTAGTCACATGCAGGCTGATATGGTGGCTGCAGTAGTCACTTGAAGGCTGATATGGTGGCTGCAGTAGTCAAATGCAGGCTGATATGGTGGCTGCAGTAGTCACATGCAGGCTGATATGGTGGCTGCAGTAGTCACTTGCAGGCTGATATGGTGGCTGCAGTAGTCACTTGAAGGCTGATATGGTGGCTGCAGTAGTCACATGCAGGCTGATATGGTGGCTGCAGTAGTCACTTGAAGGCTGATATGGTGGCTCCAGTGCTACATGTATATGGTATATTATAATTAAAGAATATTCATCTTTCCTTTCTTGGTCTCACCGCGGGGTGGCTCAGTGGTAGAGTGTCTCACCGCGGCGGTGGCTCAGTGGTAGAGTGTCTCACCGCGGCGGTGGCTCAGTGGTAGAGTGTCTCACCGCGGCGGTGGCTCAGTGGTAGAGTGTCTCACCGCGTTGGTGGCTCAGTGGTAGAGTGTCTCACCGCGGCGGTGGCTCAGTGGTAGTGTCTCACCGCGTTGGTGGCTCAGTGGTAGAGTGTCTCACCGCGGCGGTGGCTCAGTGGTAGAGTGTCTCACCGCGGCGGTGGCTCAGTGGTAGAGTGTCTCACCGCGTTGGTGGCTCAGTGGTAGAGTGTCTCACCGCGGCGGTGGCTCAGTGGTAGAGTGTCTCACCGCGGCGGTGGCTCAGTGGTAGAGTGTCTCACCGCGGCGGTGGCTCAGTGGTAGAGTGTCTCACCGCGGCGGTGGCTCAGTGGTAGAGTGTCTCACCGCGGCGGTGGCTCAGTGTTAGAGTGTCTCACCGCGTTGGTGGCTCAGTGTTAGAGTGTCTCACCGCGGCGGTGGCTCAGTGTTAGAGTGTCTCACCGCGGCGGTGGCTCAGTGTTAGAGTGTCCGTCTATGGGAGGTCGTGGGTTTAATTCCCAGTCCGGTCATACCAAATATTTCATAAAAATGGTACGAGTAGCTCCCTTGCTCAACGTTCAACATGTAAAGTGTAGTTCTAGGTTAGTACAATGTGACCCCCCCCCCCACCCCCCACCAATCACCCACATTGGCAATCACATAATAGTCACCCCCAGTCATTGTAAATCACATAACAGACACCCACAATCACCCACAAAGTCATTGTTAGTCACCCCAATCACCCACAAACTCATTGTCAATCACATAACAATCACCCCCAATAACCCACAAACTCATTGTCAGTACCATAACAAAGTCGCCCCAAATCATCCACAGTCATTGCAATCACATAACAAAGCAACCCTCAATCACCCACAAAGTCATTGCCAATCACCTAACAAAGTCATCCCCAATCACCCACAAAGTCATTGTCAGTCACATAACAGTCACCCCCAATCATCCACAAAGTCATTGTCAATGATCGTAACAAAGCAACCCCCAATCACCCATAAAGTCATTGTCAATCGCATAACAAAGTCACCCACAATCACACACAAAGTCATTGTCAGTAACATAAAGTCACCTCCATTCACCCACAAAGTTATTGTCAATAACCTAACAGTCGCCGCCAATCACCCACGAAGTCATTGTCAATCACATAACAGTCGCCTCCAATAACCCACAAAGTCATTGTCAATCACATAACAGACATCCCCAATCACCCACAAAGTCATTGTCAATCACAACAGTCACCCCCAATCACCCACAAAGTCAATGTTAATCACAACAGTCATCTCCAATCACCCACAAAGTCATTGTCAATCACATAGTCACCCTCAGTCACCCACAGTCATTGTCAATCACCTAACAGTCACCACCAATCACCCACAAAGTCATGGTCAATCACATAATAAAGTCACACCAAACACCCACAAAGTCATTGTCAATCACAAAACAAAGTCACCCCCAATCACCCACAAACTCATTGTCAATCACCTAACAAAGCCACCTAAATCACCCACAAAGTCATTGTCAATAACATAACAGTCGCCACCAATCACCCACAGTCATTGTCAATCACATAGTAAAGTCACGCCCAATCACCCACAAAGTCATGGTCAGTCGCCTAACAGTGACCCACAAAGTCATCGTCACCCCCAGTTACCCATAAAGTCATTGTCAGTCACATAACAAAGTCACCCCCAATCACCCAAAAAGTCATTGTCATTAACATAAAAAAGTCACTACAATCACACACAAAGTCATTGTCAATCACCAAACAGTCAATCCCAATCACCCACAAAGTCATTGTCAATCACATAACAGTCACCCACAAAGGCATTGTGAATCAATAAGTCACCCCCAATCACCCACAAATCCATTGTCAATCACCCAAACAAGTCACCCCCAATCACCCACAAAGTCATTGTCAATCACCTAACAGACACCCCCAATCACCCACAAAGTCATTGTCAATCACATAACAAAGTCACCCCCAATCACAAAGTCATTGTCAATCACATAACAGTCACCCCCACCCCCAATCACCCACAAAGTCATTGTCAATCACATAATAGTCACCCCCAATCACCCACAGTCATTGTAAATCACATAACAGACACCCCCAATCACCCACAAAGTCATTGTCAGTCACCCCAATCACCCACAAAGTCATTGTCTAACAAAGTCACCAAGGTTAGTACAATGTGACTTGGTATCATGTCATAATGGCAATGGTATTCCAATGTGGCAGCTTTATGAAAATGAGCATTGAGTCAAAGTCATTGTCAAACACATAACAGTCACCCACATTCACCCACACAAAGTCATTGTTAATCACCTAACAAAGTCACCCCAAATCACCAACAAAGTCATTGTCAATAACATAATGAGTCACCCCAATCATTCACAAAGTCATTGTCAATCACATAACAGTCACCCCCCAATCACCCACAAAGTCATTGTCAATCACCCCAATCACCCACAAAGTCATTGTCTAACAAAGTCACCAAGGTTAGTACAATGTGACTTGGCCGGGTATCATGTCATAATGGCAATGGTATGGTATTCCAATGTGGCAGCTTTATGAAAATGAGCATTGAGTCAAAGTCATTGTCAGTCACATAACAGTCACCCACATTCACCCACACAAAGTCATTGTTAATCACCTAACAAAGTCACCCCAAATCACCAACAAAGTCATTGTCAATCACATAATGAGTCACCCCAATCATTCACAAAGTCATTGTCAATCACATAACAGTCACCCCCCAATCACCCACAAAGTCATTGTCAATCACCCCAATCACCCACAAAGTCATTGTCTAACAAAGTCACCAAGGTTAGTACAATGTGACTTGGCCGGGTATCATGTCATAATGGCAATGGTATGGTATTCCAATGTGGCAGCTTTATGAAAATGAGCATTGAGTCAAAGTCATTGTCAGTCACATAACAGTCACCTACATTCACCCACACAAAGTCATTGTTAATCACCTAACAAAGTCACCCCAAATCACCAACAAAGTCATTGTCAATCACATAATGAGTCACCCCAATCATTCACAAAGTCATTGTCAATCACATAACAGTCACCCCCCAATCACCCACAAAGTCATTGTCAGTAACATAACAAAGTCGCCCCAAATTGCCCAAGGTCATTGCAATCACATAACAAAGCAACCCTCAATCACCCACAAAGTCATTGTCCATCACCTAACAAAGTCATCCCCAATCACCCACAAAGTCATTGTCAATGATTGTAACAAAGTAACCCCCAATCACCCACAAAGTCATTGTCAATCACATAACAGACGCCCCAATCACACACAAAGTCATTGTCAATCACCTGACAATTAATATAGTGTCAGGAGCTGTTCTAATAAGTCAGCACAATAACACCATTCTACGTTTGTACTAATGTCACTCCCCGTGTATAATTCATCCTTTGTTTACAGCTTCATTACCTATTCACACTTACAGACAACTAAATTGTCACCAGTAGTTCGTTATACGCTTTTAATTGTCTCTGTGTCAGTTATGATACATCAAGAATCAGGAAATACTGAAGAGAGCATATGATCAACCGGTCAAACTTGATAGGTTATCAAAAGACAGCTTCATGATGGATTGAAATAACTTGTAACTTAGCCTATAAATTGTGACTTGTATCTTCCCAATTCCACATTTTGTATTATAGGCAGACAGATTACATAGAGGATCTTACATGAGTGACTGTGTATTATTGATTTTTAGCTCTACTGATCAGAGATCAGCAGAGCTTATGCCGTGGTGCGGAGTCCGTCGTCCGTCCGTCCGTCTGTCCGTCTGTCCGTCTGTCCGTCTGTCCGTCTGTCTGTCCGTAAACTTTTATTAGCCGTGGTGCGGAGTCCGTCGTCCGTCCGTCTGTCCGTCTGTCCGTCTGTCCGTCTGTCCGTCTGTCTGTCCGTAAACTTTTATTTGTAGCGACTTCACAGCTGAAACTACTGGATGGATATTCATGAAACTTTACAGAAATGTTGCCCATAAAGTCTAGTTGATCCTAGCAAAAATTCATGTTGATGTGAAATCCAAGATGGCCGCCAAAGCTAAAAATAGAGTTTTAAAATACAAGTTTGTAGCGACTTCTTCTTGAAAACTATAAGTGATATTGATATGGGACTTTTTCTAAAATGATCAGCATGACATGATGTTGATCCTAGTCAAAAATCGTTTTGATTTAACGTTAAACATGGCTGCCAGCGGCCATCTTTGTTTACATAGAGTTATATAGTAAAAACTTGTAGCGACTTCACAGCTGAAACTACTGGATGGATATTCATGAAACTTTACAGAAATGTTGCCCATAAAGTCTAGTTGATCCTAGCAAAAATTCATGTTGATGTGAAATCCAAGATGGCCGCCAAAGCTAAAAATAGAGTTTTAAAATACAAGTTTGTAGCGACTTCTTCTTGAAAACTATAAGTGATATTGATATGGGACTTTTTCTAAAATGATCAGCATGACATGATGTTGATCCTAGTCAAAAATCGTTTTGATTTAACGTTAAACATGGCTGCCAGCGGCCATCTTTGTTTACATAGAGTTATATAGTAAAAACTTGTAGCGACTTCACAGCTGAAACTACTGGATGGATATTCATGAAACTTTACAGAAATGTTGCCCATAAAGTCTAGTTGATCCTAGCAAAAATTCATGTTGATGTGAAATCCAAGATGGCCGCCAAAGCTAAAAATAGAGTTTTAAAATACAAGTTTGTAGCGACTTCTTCTTGAAAACTATAAGTGATATTGATATGGGACTTTTTCTAAAATGATCAGCATGACATGATGTTGATCCTAGTCAAAAATCGTTTTGATTCAACGTTAAACATGGCTGCCAGCGGCCATCTTTGTTTACATAGAGTTATATAGTAAAAACTTGTAGCGACTTCACAGCTGAAACTACTGGATGGATATTCATGAAACTTTACAGAAATGTTGCCCATAAAGTCTAGTTGATCCTAGCAAAAATTCATGTTGATGTGAAATCCAAGATGGCCGCCAAAGCCAAAAATAGAGTTTTAAAATACAAGTTTGTAGCGACTCCTTCTTGAAAACTATAAGTGATATTGATATGGGACTTTTTCTAAAATGATCAGCATGACATGATGTTGATCCTAGTCAAAAATCGTTTTGATTCAACGTTAAACATGGCTGCCAGCGGCCATCTTTGTTTACATAGCGTTATATAGTAAAAACTTGTAGCGACTACTTCTCTGAAACTACTTGGGGGATTGTCATGAAACTTTACAGGAATGTTGCTCTTGATGTCTGATTGATCCTAGAAAAATTTCAGGTCGGCCGGAAATTCAAGATGGCCGTCACAGCTAAAAATAGATTTTTAAAAAATAAGTTTGTAGCGACTACTTCTTGAAAACTATAAGTGATATTGATATGGGACTTTTTCTAAAATGATCAGCATTACATGATGTTGATCCTAGTCAAAAATCGTTTTGATTCAACGTTAAACATGGCTGCCAGCGGCCATCTTTGTTTACATAGAGTTATATAGTAAAAACTTGTAGCGACTACTCCTCTGAAACTACTTGGCGGATTGTCATGAAACTTTACAGGAATGTTGCTCTTGATGTCTAATTGATCCTATCAAAATTTCAGGTCGGCCGGAAATTCAAGATGGCCGTCACAGCTAAAAATAGATTTTTAAAAAAGAAGTTTGTAGCGACTACTTCTTGAAAACTATAAGTGATATTGATATGGGACTTTTTCTAAAATGATCAGCATGACATGATGTAAATCCTTGTGGAAAATTATTTTGATTCGACGTAAAACATGGCGACCAGTGGCCATCTTTGGTTACATAGAGTTATATAGTAAAAACTTGTAGCGACTACTCCTCTGAAACTACTTGACGGATGTTCATGAAACTTCACAGGAATGTTGCTCTTGATGTCTAGTTGATCCTAGAAAAATTTCAGGTCGGCCGGAAATTCAAGATGGCCGCCACAGCTAAAAATAGATTTAAAATAAATAAGTTTGTAGCGACTACTTCTTCAAAACAATAAGAGATATTGATATGGGACTTTTTCTAAAATGATCAGTATGACATGATGTTGGTCCTTGTCGAAAATCGTTTTGATTTGACCTTAAACATGGCTGCTTTGTTTACATAGAGTTATATAATGAAAACTTGTAGCGACTACTTCTTTGAAACTACCTGACGGATTTTCATGAAACTTCACAGGAATGTTGCTCTTAATGTCTTATTGATCTTAGCAAAATTTCAGGTCGGCCGGAAATTCAAGATGGCCGCAACGGTTAAAAATAGATTTTCAAAAAACAAGTCTGTAGCGACTACTTCCTGAAATCAAAATCAATCAGTAGAGCTTCAAGGTCATTGACCTCTTGTTTAATAAATGAGTTGGATAAAAAGATAGGATACGAGGCTCTTGCCGAGTATCCTATCTTTTTATCCAACGAGTTTATTAAAGTCAATAACACACAGTCATGAATGTAAGATTCTGTTTAATACAGAAGTGATAGTTTCACTTTAATGTTGTCAATTTTCCTTATATACGGCAGCAATTTGTTAGGCAAATCATGACGTCGTTTTGTTGTTTACACGACGTTGTAAATGCGTTCGCCTTAAAATAATGTGACACCCTAAACCAAATTTAACGTTACTAAGATTTCAAATAATGATAAATAATTAAGGCGTCTGAACGTACTATGAAAACAATTGGTATTAACAGTTTTAACGTATACAAACACAGTGATTCGGTCCTCATTTGCATCTGTAATACACTAGTGTATTACGAGAAATATGTCATGGCTTTACTGCACTCCCAGACGCCATGTTATGTTATAAAAGGTTTTTTGTATTGATTATTTTGTTGTGGAGGAGTGGATGAAGCAAGGAAAACCAGAGATTCAGAAATCTCATTGTCTTAGGGCAGCTAATATTTTGCAAAAATTTGTCCATGGAAAAGGTTGAACAGTTATGTATATTTTTAAGACTTCCATGTTCCCACTGTATCTGCACTGTAACATGATGTAAAACCTTGTCATACTGCAAAGAAAATTCTCGGGATTTATTGAATAAAGTCAATGGGCTGTAGACATGAACATAGGACAATTTCCCCGTAGGTACCCCATACCTGCAATACACAAAAACAAAATGACGACAATAACGTTGCCGATTCGTTTTGGAAACCGCCGATTGTTTCCTTTCTATTACTTTCCTGTGCTTTCCATTGTGTGTAAAGGTCTGAAATAATCGTAAGTATATTTTTTTTGGAATTTTACAAATAATAAAACATTAAAATAGTGATAAAATACGTTTATTTTATGAAAAAATCAGCCAAATCTAACGACGTTATAACGGCTCAGGTGAATATAATTTCCAAGCAGGGAATGTGAGCCATGTCCCCAGTCAAGAATCCTAATAACTAATAATGTCACTATTGCCAAAGACCGCGTTCACAAATTGTCATAATGCTGGTATCAGCCTCTCCATCCAAACACTGACATTATTATTGTGGAGGCGTGACCAGACGTGAGAAACCATGCATGTACAGTCACTCTTTCAAATTAATCTTCCCAGCTGTTGAAGCTGGAAAAAAAACACAAAAAAAGTGACAGGAGTTTAATCAAAGTAAATACAAATGAGAAGTAAGTCAAGAAACTGCATGAAATCGTGGGCTGTCCTTAATTGGATCGTGACAACATCCAGTACATAGACGGTCCGTGCAGTTAGGAAGTTACATGAAATCGTGGGCTGTCCCTAATTGGATCTTGACAACATCCAGTACATCGACAGTCCATGCAGTAAACCATATTGGCAGGATCGTGTCACCTCCTCGAGGGTACTCATTTGTCGGTTGTTTGAGTCCGTCTTGGTTAGTGTTGTGAAGCTGGTAATTAATTCAGACGGGATAGAATGTCATGCGCTATTTCTTGTGGTTTCTTTGGCTTTTTGTTTTTTGTTTTATCCTGGGTTAAACCGGTTTGTTTTATCCTGGGTTAAAGCGGTTTGTTAACGGAGAAAGAATTCCAAATATGTTGGATACAGTCTACTTGGTTAAGCCTGGTACCAGATGTATGTCGTGAATGTTATGTGTTATGGTGTGGTGTGTCGGAGGACGAGAAATAGTCTGACTTAATTTGACATGATGCTACTATGTCTGATTTACTTTGATTGTAGTATTTCTAGCACTGTTTGTTTTGATTGCGTGTTTCTGGTTGACTGTGTTCTGTCATTGCTACCTTCCTGTGTTTCTGGTTGACTGTTCTGTCATTGCTACCTTCCTGTGTTTCTGGTTGACTGTGTTCTGTCATTGCTACCTTCCTGTGTTTCTGGTTGACTGTGTTCTGTCATTGCTACCTTCCTGTGTTTCTGGTTGACTGTGTTCTGTCATTGCTACCTTCCTGTGTTTCTGGTTGACTGTGTTCTGTCATTGCTACCTTCCTGTGTTTCTGGTTGACTGTGTTCTGTCATTGCTACCTTCCTGTGTTTCTGGTTGACTGTGTTCTGTCATTGCTACCTTCCTGTGTTTCTGGTTGACTGTGTTCTGTCATTGCTACCTACCTGTGTTTCTGGTTGACTGTGTTCTGTCATTGCTACCTTCCTGTGTTTCTGGTTGACTGTGTTCTGTCGTTGCTACCTTCCTGTGTTTCTGGTTGACTGTGTTCCATCATTGCTACCTTCCTGTGTTTCTGGTTGACTGTGTTCCATCATTTCTACCTTTCTCTGTGTTTCTGGTTGACTGTGTTCTGTCATTGCTACCTTCCTGTGTTTCTGGTTGACTGTGTTCCATCATTGCTACCTTCCTGTGTTTCTGGTTGACTGTTCTGTCATTGCTACCTTCCTGTGTTTCTGGTTGACTGTGTTCTGGCATTGCTACCTACCTGTGTTTCTGGTTGACTGTTCTGTCATTGCTACCTACCTGTGTTTCTGGTTGACTGTGTTCTGTCATTGCTACCTTCCTGTGTTTCTGGTTGACTGTGTTCTGTCATTTCTACCTTTCTCTGTGTTTCTGGTTGACTGTGTTCTGTCGTTGCTACCTTCCTGTGTTTCTGGTTGACTGTGTTCTGTCATTGCTACCTACCTGTGTTTCTGGTTGACTGTGTTCTGTCATTGCTACCTTCCTGTGTTTCTAGTTGACTGTGTTCTGTCATTGCTACCTTCCTGTGTTTCTGGTTGACTGTGTTCTGTCATTGCTACCTTCCTGTGTTGGACTGTTCTGTCATTGCTACCTTCCTGTGTTTCTGGTTGACTGTGTTTCTGGTTGACTGTGTTCTGTCATTTCTACCTTTCTCTGTGTTTCTGGTTGACTGTGTTCTGTCGTTGCTACCTTCCTGTGTTTCTGGTTGACTGTGTTCTGTCATTGCTACCTTCCTGTGTTTCTGGTTGACTGTGTTCTGTCATTTCTACCTTTCTCTGTGTTTCTGGTTGACTGTGTTCTGTCGTTGCTACCTTCCTGTGTTTCTGGTTGACTGTGTTCTGTCATTGCTACCTACCTGTGTTTCTGGTTGACTGTGTTCTGTCATTGCTACCTTCCTGTGTTTCTAGTTGACTGTGTTCTGTCATTGCTACCTTCCTGTGTTTTTGGTTGACTGTGTTCTGTCATTGCTACCTTCCTGTGTTGGACTGTTCTGTCATTGCTACCTTCCTGTGTTTCTGGTTGACTGTGTTTCTGGTTGACTGTGTTCTGTCATTTCTACCTTTCTCTGTGTTTCTGGTTGACTGTGTTCTGTCGTTGCTACCTTCCTGTGTTTCTGGTTGACTGTGTTCTGTCATTGCTACCTTCCTGTGTTTCTGGTTGACTGTGTTCTGTCATTTCTACCTTTCTCTGTGTTTCTGGTTGACTGTGTTCTGTCGTTGCTACCTTCCTGTGTTTCTGGTTGACTGTGTTCTGTCATTGCTACCTTCCTGTGTTTCTGGTTGACTGTGTTCTGTCATTGCTACCTTCCTGTGTTTCTGGTTGACTGTGTTCTGTCGTTGCTACCTTCCTGTGTTTCTGGTTGACTGTGTTCTGTCATTGCTACCTTCCTGTGTTTCTGGTTGACTGTGTTCTGTCATTGCTACCTTCCTGTGTTTCTGGTTGACTGTGTTCTGTCATTGCTACCTACCTGTGTTTCTGGTTGACTGTGTTCTGTCATTGCTACCTTCCTGTGTTTCTGGTTGACTGTGTTCTGTCATTGCTACCTTCCTGTGTTTCTGGTTGACTGTGTTCCATCATTGCTACCTTCCTGTGTTTCTGGTTGACTGTGTTCCATCATTGCTACCTTCCTGTGTTTCTGGTTGACTGTGTTCCATCATTGCTACCTTCCTGTGTTTCTGGTTGACTGTGTTCCATCATTGCTACCTTCCTGTGTTTCTGGTTGACTGTGTTCTGTCATTGCTACCTTCTTGTGTTTCTGGTTGACTGTGTTCCATCATTGCTACCTTCCTGTGTTTCTGGTTGACTGTGTTCTGTCATTGCTACCTTCCTGTGTTTCTGGTTGACTGTGTTCTGTCATTGCTACCTTCCTGTGTTTCTGGTTGACTGTGTTCTGTCATTGCTACCTTCCTGTGTTTCTGGTTGACTGTGTTCCATCATTGCTACCTTCCTGTGTTTCTGGTTGACTGTGTTCCATCATTGCTACCTTCCTGTGTTTCTGGTTGACTGTGTTCTGTCATTGCTACCTTCCTGTGTTTCTGGTTGACTGTGTTCCATCATTGCTACCTTCCTGTGTTTCTGGTTGACTGTGTTCTGTCATTGCTACCTTCCTGTGTTTCTGGTTGACTGTGTTCTGTCATTGCTACCTACCTGTGTTTCTGGTTGACTGTGTTCTGTCATTGCTACCTTCCTGTGTTTCTGGTTGACTGTGTTCCATCATTGCTACCTTTCTGTGTTTCTGGTTGACTGTGTTCCATCATTGCTACCTTCCTGTGTTTCTGGTTGACTGTGTTCTGTCATTGCTACCTTCCTGTGTTTCTGGTTGACTGTGTTCCATCATTGCTACCTTCCTGTGTTTCTGGTTGACTGTTCTGTCATTGCTACCTTCCTGTGTTTCTGGTTGACTGTGTTCTGTCATTGCTACCTTCCTGTGTTTCTGGTTGACTGTTCTGGCATTGCTACCTTCCTGTGTTTCTGGTTGACTGTGTTCTGTCATTGCTACCTTCCTGTTTGACTTTTGTACCTACTTTTACACTTATAGAGTATACATATTTTGTCAAAGCAAAAGGTCAAGCATGCCATTGTACGACTTGTTGGATATGGCCTTGATCTTTAGAACTAGACAGGGCTTGACATTAACTTTACGGACAGCTTGCCCATGGGGAAAGTTACTCAAAAATTTACTTGCCCATGTTGCCCAATTATTTAGACCCGAAGTTTTAATTTTATAAGGATATACTGTTTGAGGCTTCATGAGTATTATGCCACTTAATGATATAATTCTCACAGCACCTTTCTGAGAATTGTAAAAGCTGGTCTAATACAATATAACAACAATAATATTATCGGAAACCTGCAAAGAGCGATAGGTTTCTTTTATATTTTGTCATATTCTATAGTACTTGTCTCCGTTTTGAAGTTTCCAAAGGGAATTGAGCCTTTGAGACTTGACCTGACCGGAGCCAAGTTTTACCTGCACCAGGCAGGCGGACAGTCCTTAACATCGAGCCCTAGCTAGGGACCTCTGCCCTGTATGGATTTGCTCCCTAGTGGAGGCTTGTCTGATGGGAAACAATCCTTCATCTCATCTCCCTCTCAGGTTGCTGTCCCTACATGAACGAATATGATGTGTTAAAGGGAGGTAACGCTCCATTTCATTTCTAAGGTTTTGTACCTTGCCCTGCAGGTTGAATTTCATCTGTATTAATTGTGGAAAATCAAATGTCTGTAGTTAATTTGAATTCAGAACCTACTATTTTAATAACCCCATTTCATTGTTAAAATATAGCCTTTCTTTTGTGTATAATGTTTTTATAATAATTCATAGGTACTATATAGAGGATATTTTGTTGGTTAGGAGTGAATATAGGATTAATTTTCATCAAGAAGTGAGAAAACATATTTTCACGAGCCGAAAAAAACTACTTTTTTGAGAAAATATAAACAATGAGAATATAAGTTTTATTCTAACCATACAATCCACTATTTCACTGGGAAGTATATAATAAATATATATCTCCAACAATAGTGTATAAGGGTATACAGGTGAGCTATAATTGATGCATAAAGACGCATATAAATTAGCATTAATCTGTCACTGTCGGACGTGATGAAGACAAAGTAACATGTGACAGTTATGAATCGTGGTGTACCCTGTCTTTCCTTGATATCCCCACTGTCACTCACAAAACACCACACTTGAAATGACTAGACTCTGGTCAGCTGTTTAGTCCATTATGCAGGTATTGTGGTAAGCTCCTTGCTTTTCGGGTTGGTTCCGAGGGTCCCTATTAGAAGATACAAATGAAGCTTATTAATCCCCGCTATGAATATATAATGAACTGTCCTTTTGTTACATTTAGACCATTCTTGGAGAAATGACTGATGAGCAGCCGGACATTGTAAACCTGGGTTCACAATGGACGCAATGGCTATTGTAGTCACCGTTAGCAGGCTAAGGGTTAATCCAATATCTATTTTCATTTGCAATCATTATGCGGAAGGTTTTATTGTTGGTCAAGAGTCCTTGTAAAATGTATCTGATTTAACATCTATTTTCACCTGCAGTACGAGCTCAGTTCTGGTCCACAGTTCTAGTTTAATGTTTATATACTGAAACATAATGGTAACATCTCCATCATGTACACTATAATTCTACCAGAAATAACTCCCTTATTTCCCCTAATAGCGCCGGGTTGCTAGGCAAAAATTCGCTTTTATCAAATAAAAAAAATAAAAATTTGAGGAGGGTGCAGGGGAGTGGGAGGCTAATATTAGTCATTGTGTTTGTTACTGACCCCCTATAGAAATAAGATTTATAGGAGGCGATGCAATAGCCGAGTCTCCCTATTTATCTGACTGACCCCACATATTTCTGTAGGGGGTCAGTAACAAACCCAATAACAATCGCTTCGGTCCATATAACATTCTAGGTCTGACTGCCCAGTCCATAAACTTGCATATGGACCTCAGCACCATACATTATTTGTTAAATAGAGGGTCACCATGTAACTGCTCTAATCCAATGAAATTCCTAGGATTTTGTGTGAGGTGCAATAATATTAGAGGAGGCACTCTTATTGGGGAAATCTGGTAAATCCTGAATGAATTCCTTCTCTGTCACAATGCAGCTTACTGAAATATCACTGTTCTTGTTCTTCAGCTTATTACCCTGGCAACCTGTAGGGAACCAGGCAGCTCTAGCAACCTGTAGGGAACCAGGTGGCTGTGGCTACCTGTAGGGAACACGCAGCCTGGCAACCTGTAGGAACCAGGCAGCTCTGGCAACCTGTAGGGAACCAGGCAGCCCTGGCAACCGGTAGGGAACCAGGCAGCTCTGGCAACCTGTAGGGAACCCGGCAGCCCTAGAAACCTGTAGGGAACCAGGCAGCCCTGGCAACCGGTAGGGAACCAGGCGGCTCTGGCAACCTGTAGGGAACCCGGCAGCCCTAGAAACCTGTAGGGAACCAGGCAGCCCTATCAATCTGTAGGGAACCAGGTGGCCCTGGCAACCTTTAGGGAACACATGGCTGTGGCGACCTGTAGGAAACCAGGCAGCTCTGGCAACATGTAGGGAACCAGGCAGCCCTGGCAACCTGTAGGGAACCAGGCGGCTCTGTCAACCTGTAGGGAACCAGTCAGCCCTAGCAATCTGTAGGGAACCAGGCAGCCCTGGCAATCTGTAGGGAACCAGGTGGCCCTGGCAACCTGTAGGGAACCACGCAGCCCTGGCAACCTGTAGGGAACCAGGCGGCCCTGGAAACCTGTAGGGAAACACACAGCTTGTAGTCTTTTACCAAAGGATGTCTTCTAAAGTATCATTGTTGCACCCAGTTCTTTTCTTCTATATTTTAGGAATATAATAATTGGTAATTTTAGCATGATTTTTCATAAAATTGGTAATTTTTAATAGCTCGATTTTTCATAAATTAAAAAAAAATAAAAAAAGTTCATAATTTCATGATTGTATCTTTACTGCTGTTTACTGTACACCAAGATAACACAGGCATTTAAAAGTGTTCCTTACAAAATAATTGGCACACTTCAACAACAACAACAAATTCAGTCAAAATTGGGAAAAAAATATGTGTTTAGGTATTGGGAATATGACAGAAAAAAAAACAGCCAAAAAAGAACACCCCACACTGGCACCTATGCAGTTGAGTTTATTCAAGACATACTGTGTTGCATAGACATATATCACATTTTACCTTTACGGGCGTCATATTTCTCTTTTTACTGAGACAAGAACTCTACAATAATACACTAAAAAATATATATTTTAGGAAAATAAGACAAGCATCTGTCAAATTCATGTGTGCAAACTTATTTTGTTGACATACTGTTTTCAGAAGAACGTGTTAAAGTATTTAAGGTTATTTGACCCCTTTCTAACATGAATTTGTCGTGGGATATTATTTGATGTTTTTGTTTTTAACTTGTTCAACAACAAGCATAATACATTTTAGAAATGTAGGGTCAACAGAAGTCCGTGTACAGGCTTTCAAAATTCTTGTAATTGTTGTTTTGAAGAAAATTTGCATATGGTTTCATGTTAAGATAAATTCTTTGTGTGTTTTTTTGGATATAAAAGTGTTTGCCAAGCTGTGGTACCAAAACAAAAAAGTAGCTTACCAGCTTGTATGATCTCAAGTTTCCGTGTATTAGGCATACATTGAAGATGTGGGTGTGCAAATATGTCATGTGTGCATAATAATTAACTGTTATCCATGCCAGATAGGCGGAGAGTGCACAATAATTAACTGTTATCCATGCCAGATAGGCAGAGAGTGCACAATAATTAACTGTTATCCATGCCAGATATGCAGAGTGTGCACAATAATTAACTGTTATCCATGCCAGATATGCAGAGTGTGCACAATAATTAACTGTTATCCATGCCAGATATGCAGTGTGCACAATAATTAACTGTTATCCATGCCAGATATGCAGAGTGTGCACAATAATTAACTGTTATCCATGCCAGATATGCAGAGTGTGCACAATAATTAACTGTTATCCATGCCAGATATGCAGAGTGCACAATAATTAACTGTTATCCATGCCAGATATGCAGAGTGTGCACAATAATTAACTGTTATCCATGCCAGATATGCAGAGTGTGCACAATAATAAACTGTTATCCATGCCAGATATGCAGAGTGCACAATAATTAACTGTTATCCATGCCAGATATGCAGAGTGTGCACAATAATTAACTGTTATCCATGCCAGATATGCAGAGTGTGCACAATAATTAACTGTTATCCATGCCAGATATGCAGTGTGCACAATAATTAACTGTTATCCATGCCAGATATGCAGTGTGCACAATAATTAACTGTTATCCTTCCCTGCCAAATGGAACATTTTCTTTTTTTCTTTTTTTTCTTTTTTTTTTTTAACGGATAAATGTGAAAAAGGTGCATTTTAGATAATAAACCTAATATAAATGTGTCAAAAACATAACAATAGTGGGCAACTTCTGTTTACCCCATTAAATTTTGGCTGCGATTTTTCAAAAAAGGGCCATACAAATGACTAGCACTGTTGGCTGGCTGACACAATGGTCAAGTCTGGTACAATGATTTTTTTTTTTTTTTCATTTTTCATAATAATGCAATTAGGTGCATACAGTTATAGTTTAGGGTCTGCATATCAATGTTTTGATAAAAAAATGATAGTAACCACTGGTAACCAACTCAAAGTTGATAAAAAAAAATTGTTGCGGCAAATCACTTTTGCAAAGATCAGCTGAGCAGTTGGCATTGCCTGCGTCCAAACTTACTCCCTAATTGCCCACGCCCAAACTTACTCCCAAAATTGCTACTCCTACAAAACAACTGGCCAGAGTTTCACGAAATATGGCAGGAACATTAACTGTTATGTTTTTGATCATTAATAAAATTCAACTTCCCGTCTCATTGACCTGATTTGATTGGTCAGTTGAAGTTGAGAATCATGTGCCATAATTTTTTACCTCCGATTGGTCATTAAAGGTGAGTCATATGTCTCAATTTCTTTGATTGGTCAGTTAAAAATATGAAGCACATATACAATGTCATCATTTCTTCTTTCTGATTGGTCAGTAAAATGTCATAACTTTTCGCCATATGATTCAAATAACCTGTTGTTGGGTCGACAGAATTTATTCCTGTTCAAAAACATTAAATTGAGATATAAAAATGTTTGACACTAAGGATTTTTTTTGGTGATGATTCAAATACCCTGTTGGTGGGTCGACATAATTTATTCCTGTTCAAAACATTAAATTGAGATTTTAAATTTTTTTGACACTTAGGATTTTTTTTTGTGATTTAAGGAGGGTAAATTGGAATTTTGACATTCAATAGCAAGCATAAATTATTTCATGATAGTTATTTGTAAATGTAGCAAATGACATTGACTTTATATTTGTGCTTTTGCTGGACAAGATCCTGATAATTGCCATGTAAATCATATTCATGTGTCATGTTAGTGCGAAATCTGTGGTTATCTCTGACACGAGGACTCCTGTACCTCTGACGTGTTTGTAAGATGACAGGTGACACATAGAGGTGTGCTAAGTCCATTACTGTGGTTGAAGGGTAATAAACTTCTTTGACCTCCAGTGTTTTCTCACGAATTGAGCAGTTAACTGTGCATACACGTGCATCGAATTAGGCGTCTTGTTAATTGGTCTTTGTATCAGTTTTATGTCTCCCAGTAATATGAGCATTAGGTGTTGGCCCCCCGTCCTAAGTCTAGTCTGGTCATAGTGTGGTCGACACTGAATCCTTCATCCAGAACCATCTGTTAATGTCCTATATGACAGTTTACTGTGATTAACGAGACATAAATATTCTAATGTACTTGTACGGTCACCCTCATTAAAAAAATATTAAGACTATGTTATAAACATATTTCACTTTATGTTACAATCTTACTCTTTATCCTTGTATGTGTGGTTCTAAGGTTTATAGTCCCTCTGCCTTTTAAAGGGACAAATGGTAATCTTGAGTTTTATAACATTAAAGATGATGTCTAAGGATTATAGTTACCATATGAGCCCCCGGGAAGAATCCCTCGTTGACTCGGCATTATGTTTGGATCAAAGCATTAAAATTAGTCCTCGATTTAGTTATCCTGCGTCATTTTGACTTTAAGACTGCTTGCATATAATTAAATAAAAAAATTGAGATTTCAATTTTCTTCGCTATTTTACCAAATTTTCAAATATATTATAGGTGCAATATTATCAAAAGTTAGTAATATGTAAAAATAATATGCTTTGAACTATTGTGACAATATTAATGATTCAACAAATGCAAGTTAAGACAAAAACTAACCGGAAACCGTGAGATTTTAAAAAGTCCTAACATAGGCACACTAGAGTCTGGACGGTTGCTTATCCACTACACTATATAAGTTCTTGTTTAGAGTCTGGACGGTTGCTTATCCACTACACTATGTAAGTTCTTGTTTAGAGTCTGGACGGTTGCTTATCCACTACACTATGTAAGTTCTTGTTTAGAGTCTGGACGGTTGCTTATCCACTACACTATGTAAGTTCTTGTTTAGAGTCTGGACGGTTGCTTATCCACTACACTATATAAGTTCTTGTTTAGAGTCTGGACGGTTGCTTATCCACTACACTATGTAAGTTCTTGTTTAGAGTCTGGACGGTTGCTTATCCACTACACTATGTAAGTTCTTGTTTAGAGTCTGGACGGTTGCTTATCCACTACACTATGTAAGTTCTTGTTTAGAGTCTGGACGGTTGCTTATCCACTACACTATGTAAGTTCTTGTTTAGAGTCTGGACGGTTGCTTATCCACTACACTATGTAAGTTCTTGTTTAGAGTCTGGACGGTTGCTTATCCACTACACTATGTAAGTTCTTGTTTAGAGTCTGGACGGTTGCTTATCCACTACACTATGTAAGTTCTTGTTTAGAGTCTGGACGGTTGCTTATCCACTACACTATATAAGTTCTTGGTTACAGCAACTCTCAGTTTATCAGTAAAGTTGTACGTGATATGTGATACTTTGTAAACTGTGACAGTTCTCTCTCTTCAACAATGACCTCTCCCAGTTTAACAGTAAAGTTGTACGTGATATGTGATACTTTGTAAACTGTGACAGTTCTCTCTCTTCAACAATGACCTCTCCCAGTTTAACAGTAAAGTTGTACGTGATGTGTGATACTTTGTAAACTGTGACAGTTCTCTCTCTTCAACAATGGCCTCTCCCAGTTTAACAGTAAAGTTGTACGTGATGTGTGATAATTTGTAAACTGTGATAGTTCTCTCTCTTTAACAATGACCTCTCCCAGTTTAACAGTAAGTTGTACATGATGTGTGATACTTTGTAAACTGTGACAGTTCTCTCTTCAATAATGACCTCCTTTTATCTCACCCTTCTTGATCATACTTGATCAACGTAACAAGGTTAAGTATGAAAAACAATGACAATGATTGTATGTAACTGACTCGGATCAATCACAACTAACTTGGATCATTACATACATAACTCATCGTGAAAATAATAATGGTGGTAAGCGGAGATACTAACAAAGTGAAATAACCCATACCCTGCTGAGCACAACTATAATAACCTTTGCATCCATTGTAAACCCAGATCAGCCTGCGAGTAACCCCTTTGTCACATAAATGGATTGGTCTTAATTCAAAGAAAGAGCAGTCCATTATATATATGTAGGGGGTTAAAGGTTAATGTACATATTGGATCATGCATAACTTGCATGACCTACGCCACACGGCTGAATGACAGATAAGAGTACCGGTCACCAATTTTAGCCTGTTCTGAGAGTTCCCAAATTGAAGATCATAATTATATGAAAAAGAGGCTACAGCATGATATATTGGTTTGCATAAGAGCAGTGCGGAGAGAAATTGGTATGCTTTGGTAGACGTAAAATGCGCTTTAAATCTGGCTTGTAAATAAAATGTAGAAACGTGAACAACCGACTTTCCTGTTGTACCACAGCGCAAACGTGCGACAGGTATTAGGACACTTCCTGTTATAATAAAACTTCACCTTATACATGTCTGTTTTTCGTATCATTTCAGATTTCTCGGGTTTAAGCTTAGAGGACGTGGACTCAGTGTCTGAGGCAGACCGTGACACGTTAGCCCCTCTCCCGCCACCCCAGTGGAACAACCAATACCCATATAGTAGTTCAAATTATCTTCCGCAAAATCTGAGCTATGTACCACCCTATAGTTATACAAGTACGGACTCGCAGAGTTTCGTCGGTAGTTTTGTTGATGGTGCTGATAGTCGTGTTGGGAACTTTGCTGCAACCGGGAGTTTGATAGGCGGCAATAACAGCGCTGGTTCTGTACACAGTGGTTCTGGAGGTATGTAACTATAAATAGATCTGATTCTACATAAATAGATCTGATTCTATAAATAGATAGAATCAGATCTGATAGATCTAATTCTATAAATAGAGTTGGTGCTATATATTCCATTATATGTCATTCAAGGTTTGTGGTGAAAAGAAAGATCCTGGTGTTGTTTAGTTATATAGTAAGCTTGCTTAATACATTTAGTTTGGATTCTGCTCCAGAAATATTCTTTTTCAACAGTGGTGCATGTTGAGCTATTTGTTTTAGTGCTGGTGTATGGAAAAACATGTTTTTTGAGTTGCAAGTTTGATAAATACCTAGAGGCCGATTTATGGCTCGTCATTTAAATTGTTAATGTTGTAATGGGGTCTCTGTATTAAATAAGGATAAGTTGACACAAGTCGTGTCCATTGTTTACCGTACAGTTGTGTTTTAGATGAATTATATTATTTATGAGAATTACAAATTTATGTTGACAATGACCAATTGTTTAGACACATAAATACATCACTAAGGAAAGGCTGCCATAGTTGATAACATTTCCAAATTTATAGTCATATAAATTAACTTTCATAAATTGGATAGAAATAGACTAGAAATAGCTTCGTAAGAGTGGTATTTTTTATAAATGACAGCATACTCGCAAGAGGTCAAAATGTTGTCTGTGTGCAATCCATTCTGGGTAACAGTCTACTTATGTGGCATAATAAGACAATTTTAGGTACAAGTGTTACAGGAACAATGTTAGATTATACGATTAGTCACCACATATTGGAAGGTTTCCCCCCCTATAATTGTGAAGGCATGTCGTTTTGAAGTAAAATTTCACTGGGCTTGAAATTTACTCCTTAGTATAGAGAAATAGTCCGTAGTTGAAAATTACAAACATTCCCAGAGTTCTGGAGTAAACAATAATCGATAAGGTCATAGAAATGCTTTTAAATAACCTCAGATGGTCGTAATATTGAAAATTAAGTTAAATTATGTTGCTGAGATGAAAGCATGTTGTTTTTCCATATTAAGCCAGGAAGACGTGATATGCCAAATGGCCCAAAGAGAAACCCTGCAGTAGTATTTAATATGCCATGTTAAAGACTTCGTAGATGCCATCAGGCATGCCTCAAATTCAGAGTTTAACCATACACTATAGTTGTAATTGAAATTATAATTGTTGGCCGTACGCTAATATCAGATTTTCAAATTTAAGTAACAGCCAAATAACGAAAAAATTACACTACAAAAAACGTGTATCAAAATTATATCCAGGCGATCGGGTCATATAGTAAGTATATTTGCCGATTAAAAGTAAGGTTTTATTCACAGGTTTAAAAAATACCCGTGATTGAATATGCATAAAATGCATTATGAGTTGGTAACTTGATTTGATGCTGTGGTTTGGGGGTTTGTCCTGGCTGGTTAAAGCCAGTTATATTGTGTCTATAGAGTTTGGATTCTCAAAATATGTAAGTGCAGTGCTCACGAAATAGGACAGCCCCAATCCCGGGGCCTGTCAAAATCTGGTTGGGGCTTGTCCCTTTTTGCCATATTTTACTATATAATTAATTCAGGGCCTGTCAATATTAATTTTCCGTGAGCGCTGAAGTGGTATATGTACATCATCGATAATAGGTTTAGAAACGGTGTACATATGTTGTAAAATTTACCTGTTGTTGGCGGGATATGAAAACCTTCTGCTAATATATAACAGTACTCAACACATATTTCCATTGCTTTTCAATTTGTGTCTTAAACAAAGAAAAACTAGTTCTCCTTTGTATTTTAATAAAAAATTAGGAAAAAAGACTGCACCTCTTACTCTTAGCATGTGATCTAGCTTGCAAGAAATGAGTTGCATTTCAGAGAGATGACTAGTCGCGGTTTTATGTTTTCGTTGGCAAATTCAACATTTTGATTTCTGTTTTATTTATCATATTGGTTCTGTTCAGTCTATATTGTGTACATGTGTAAACATGAAAAATAAAATAATAAAAACTTTTAGGCCTATATCGTAAATGAAGATCTTTTTAAAGAAAAAAATGTCAAACAAAAAATAGTATTTTCCAATCTGCACAAGACAGTATTGTGCACATGTAAACACATGCATGAACCAGTATACTGTATTTCTCCTGGGCGCTATGCAAAATGCAAAAGGGGTCGATTATATTATTTAAGTATCTTTAAAAAAAAACGGTATTCTCAAATATGCATAGTATTAGAAGAACACGGCCAATGTGATAATTGCATGAAAATTTGTTGAACATTGTTGTGCTTATTTTTGGCAGTTTGTGTACCTTTGTGTTTCCTTGGTTTATTTTACAGTAGCTCCAAAAAATGACTGTGCATGTATAGTAAGCACTTATAACAAATTAAGTCGACTTTGGGAGAATAAGGAAAAACAGGAGTTTAATGAAAAACATGGGCAGCAGCAGACGCAGCAGCAGACGCAGCAACAAAGTCACACTAATCATCTACCTAACCAGTACCCACCAACCCATAACCAGTTTCCTTCGAATAATCTACATAGTCAACATAATTTCACAGGGAACAGCTCGTACGCCCAGTTGGGGATCAATCCCTATGCCCAGCACCCCCTGCATATGAAGAGGGATCACAGGGACTCATCCAGCTGCTCTGGTTTGTAACCTTCACCTTGCTTATAATTATAGTGCACATGTGACCTTGGGTTTCAGGTTTTCTACGACCTTTGACCAATCTTTTTCAGGAGGTTTTTGCCATATTAAGGCTATTAACACCTTTTGTGTGTATGACCCTGACATATTGACCTTTAACATACTAACTAGTGTGAGTATCCATATGTGCAAACTGTAACTATCTCAACTGTAGCTAAACCAACTGTAGCTAGGCCAACAGTGGCTATTTCAACTGGTTATGTCAACTATCTATCTCGACTAGCTATGCCAACTGTAGCTAAGCCAACTGTAGCAATGCCAGCTGTAGCTAGGCCAACTATAGCTGTGCGACTGTCACTATGGCAACTGTGACTTGTCAACTTTAGCTGTCTGAACTGCAGCTATCTGGCTATGCCAGCTGTACCTATGACAACTAGCTTTACTTACTGCAGCCAAGCCAGCTGTAGCTATGCCAACTGTAGCTTTATCAACTGTAGCTATGCCAACTATGGCTATGCCAACTGTAGCTTTACCAACCGTAGCTAAGCCAACTATGGCTATGCCAACTGTAGCTATGCCAACTATGGCTATGCCAACTGTAGCTTTACCAACCGTAGCTAAGCCAACTATGGCTATGCCAACTGTAGCTTTGACAAGTCCAGCTATTTTAACTGTTGCCTTACCAACTAAGTGTATACTTACATATTTTGACCAAAATCCCATGATGAGCTTGTGTGTTCTAAATTTATGTATACATTTGTCTTGGCTTAAATGCAGATGTTTATGTTGTGAAAAAACATATTGCCAGTGTTTTGTAGTGCAGGAGCTTGTGCAGATGTTTTCTAGTTTGCTTGCTGATTTTAAGTTGCTTCATTGTTTTTAGATAAGTTTATATTAGAAAGGATGGACACACTGTTAAATGACAGAATGAGTTTTGTTTTGAATGTGTTCGGCAATACAATATAGCAAAATCTCTCCCAAATAAAAGGCTCTAACAATGTTGTTGTATAAATTTGTAGATGACCTAAGCATGTACATAAACATATTTAAATTTCTAACTACACTAAACAGGATTTCACCTGTCACTGATCATGAAAAAACGAAATTAAAAAAACACGGGCACAATTATGCGCCAGAAGGGCGGCATATCGCTCCGTCATTCCATTCGTCCGTCCAATGATGTCCGGTCAGTAACTGACATTCCTGGACGGGTTTTCAAATAACTTGGCACAAGTACTGACCACAACAACACGACGTGTCGCGCACAAAATCCAGGTCCGTAGCTCCAAGGTCAAGGTCACACTTAGACGTCAAAGGTCAAAAAGAAGTGCTTTCGTGTCCGGTTAATAACTCTGACATTCGTGGATGGATTTTCAAATAACTTGGCACAAGTGCTCACCACAACAAGACGGTGTCGCAGCAAAATCCAGGTCCGTGGCTCCAAGGTCAAGGTCACACTTAGAGGTCAAACGTCAAAACCACTTTGGGGGCCTTTGTAACAGTGAGATTTCTTGTTTATATAAAAATTTGATCTTGATATTATAGTGAACAATCAGTCAATCATGTAAAATTATGAAACACAATCAGTATGTACATTTATGTCTTTAGACAAAATTGCTGTAACTGCAGTAATCCACATTCGATGTTTACGTAGAATCATTGTTTTCTTGGCTTCATCATGCACAGTCCTGAAAAAGGCGCAGAAAATGGTCAGAGGAGTTGGACAATGTATTTTTATGTAAAATTTGAAGGAAAAGGGTCCATAACTTTGGTAATTAAATCTGGCGTGGCGCAGTCTGTAGCGCGGCGGATTTTTAACAGGAGGCCCCGAGTTCAATCCTCCATAAATCGGGTGGTCCCGTGTATCGGTCTATTCTCTGAGCACATTAAAGAACCATAGAAATCTCTTCGATAACAAGAGTAGGGCACGGTTCCCGGATTCCTATGTATCCTTCCCCTCTCTCTGGGGCGGCTCTAAATAACCTATACTGGGTTGATGAGCCATTAAACAACATTCAATTCAATTCAAATCTGATTTTTACATTGAATCAATTTATTCATCTTAGCATCATATTGATTCTATAGACTTTGGAAAAAATATGCAAATCTGTCAGAGGAGAAGGGGGGAAAAAAGTTTGAAGAAAAAGGGGCCATAATTGTGACGGTACAAGTCAGTTTTTACGCCGAATCGATTTACACATCTTAGCTTCATGGTGAGCTATCTTGTAAATTGAAGGAACAGACCATGGAAAACTGAGGGTGGAGTTAGATGCTCAAGGTATTTGAATGTGCAAAATTGGAAGACAAAAGGGCCGTAACTCCAGTTATTTATTGCACCTCGCATACATGTGATACTTTCAGGACCTCAATCTGGGAGTTTAGTGATTTTTTTAAGGGAGATTCATGCAAAAATCTGGAAGGTTTTTTCGCGGGCTATTTTTAGCGCGCAAGCAGTATTTTATACCCAAATTCCATAAACGAATACCTAAAAATACACTTTTAAACAAGTTTCTTCATTGATGTCAGGAGAGATAACAAGAATGAATAAAAACAGTTTTTAAACAATATGTTATTTAATAACCAATGATAAACATGTTCACTGTTCATTTCGCTGTTATTCGGTTATGCTCAATAATCTGCTTTAATACTTACAGACAGTGCCCCTTTAAAGTTTGTTGTTATATTTTCGTACTTACAAAACATAAAATATTGAGAAAGGAAGAATTAAAAAAAAAAAAATTAAAAAAAATTAAAAAAAAATTAAAAAAATTTTTTTTTTGCCCTACCCACGTCGACAAATATTGGCCGCGATTTTTCAAAGACGGCCGTGCAAAATTGGCTGCCTATTAACTTCCCCTCTGAAAAATAACCGATAGTATGAATCAAAATGAGTACGATGTACAATAGTACGAATCTAACAGAGTACGAAGTACGAAATTTCGTAGGAGTTGTCGTTCTTGAATTCATTCTATTTTTAGAAGCAACACCACCTTGACAAATCTGCTTATCGGCGAGTATTGATTCGAGAAAAAAATGTGTTTTTTAACTTGAAAAACACCCCCTGGTATGTTTTAATGGAACATCCCTTATTGTTTTAATTAAATCATACATACTCATCAAATTCATGTTGACAAAGTCTACTTCGTTTTCGCTATCCGATAATTACTGCATCACCTTTAACAAACATTCATTTTCCACTTGTAAATAAATGACGCCTGCAATTTGTTTCAAGTCGTATCTAACCTGTTTAATTACAGACATCATTAAAGACTTCATAAGTGTGCTGCTAATCCTTTGGTAAGATCAATTAAGCCAATAAACTGTTTGCAAATAACAGTTTCACCCACTTTCCCCCAGGCTATTGATCCAGGTCAAATGCAGGTATGTCACGTGACGGTCTCGCGATCAAGTTGGCATTACCAAACAAAGGAATTAGACCGATGATTTTTGAAAAATCGATTTTAGCAATTTTACGGGAGTTTTTCACACAATTCCGTGGGGCCGGGAGGAGGGTTAGAATTCCGTGAGATTTCATCTCACGCCGTGAGGTATCACATGTATGACCTCGCACAAAATCCTAGGAATTTCATTGGATTGGAGCGGTCACATGGTGACTGTTATTCTATAGTGGGTCAGTAGATTTCCTAGAAGGTCACTAAAACAATATGGACTACAATTCCGATTCAGAGTTTAAATCATTTGCAAATAGTTCTTTAAGGCGTTTGTAACAAACATAAGTAAATAATGTTTTTAAACATGACGTCAAATTGCGCGAACGCTATTGCCACACACCCTATAAATCTTACTGACCCCACATATTTCTGTAGGGGGTCAGTCACAAACCCAATAACTAATAATATGTTTAAATATTGTACCAAATAGATATGCACATCTTTGCATCATTGTCAAACATCCTATAAAATTTTGTAAAAATCTACGGAAAACTTGGAGAAATTAGCCATTTTTAAGTAAAAATTGAAGATAGGGCTGAAACATCGTTCAATTTTCATGCCAAATTCATATGCACATCATCTGGCATCAAACTGAACCATCGTGTATAATTTCATAACATTCCATATGCACATCTGAGGGCTGGCGTGGCGCAGTCGGTAGCGCGGCGGATTTGTAACCGGAGGCCCTGGGTTCAATCCTCCGTGGTGGTGCCACTGAGTTCCGTCGGTGTGTTCTTGGGCAAGACACGTTCCCTTAGGCTCGTCCGTCGGATGGGACGTATACCGGGCAGTCCCGTGTATCGGTCTATCCTCCGAGCACGTTAAAGAACCATAGGAATCTATTCGATAATAAGAGTAGGGCAGGTTCCCGGATTCCTATGTATCCTTCCCCTCTCTCTGGGGCGGCTCTAAATAACCTATACTGTGTTGATGAGCCGTTAAACAACATTCAGTTCAATTCAATTTATATGCACATCTGGGCATCAAACTGAACCATCGTGTATAATTTCATAACATTCCATGGGAACATTTATGAGGAGTTATACACTCAAAAATTTTGGGATGGACGCACGTCCTTACAAAATGTGTTATCCTTTATCTTTAAAAGCCACATCACCCATGGGGGCATTAAAAAAACATGACCGCTACTGAGAGAAGCATAAATTAACGAGCTTTACATATTGAGGTTATACAAGGATTATTTTTTATTTCGTTTTTATTAAGTGTATCGGTTAATTCTTTGGCAAACATTTCAAAGTTTAAAACATTTTTCTTCAGGATCTGATGATTTAATTCATAAGCTAAAAAATAAATGAGGGCCTAATTACCACAGTGAAACCATACTGGTGTAACAATATGCCTTACTGGATATTTTGCTTGTTTTCAAATGGAGGGTTTTGCACACATTCAGCGTCTCTTTTCTTGTCTTAATTACCTTCCATAAATCAATCGCGTGGTTGACGGGGCGTGTATGTAGTGTGACAACAGGTAACAGACTGTGTCTTTATGTAGATAACAATTGTGTCAGAAAGTTTCTGTAAGCTAAACTTGACGAGGAATAAGAGAATGTATATTTACTTCTGGCAGTGTCCAGGTCTGGTTAAACTGTAAAAGATAATTCACAAGATATTCATAATATTATTGAAAAAATCCATCCAATCCTGCCAAATAACGTCAGAATTACACTATAAAACTATCAAAACTCTATCCAGGTGATCAGGTCATATAAAATCTGTTTATCAAAACTCTATCCAGGTGATCAGGTCATATAATAATGTGTATGTGCCAATTAAAAGTAAAGGTTTATTCATGGTTTCTTATACCCGTGATCAGATATACGTAAAATAAATTATGAGTTGGTAATTCTTAATTCGAAGCTCCAGTTTTGGGGTTTGGCCTGGCTGGTTAAAACTGTTTATATTGTGTCTATAGTTTTTGGACTCTCACAGTATATATATATATATATATATACCTCATCGTCAGCAGGTTTAGAAATGGTGTACATACGTTGTAAAATTTGGCTATTGTTGGCGGGATGGCTACTTTAAATAATATTGACTACATATATCATTGGCATTAAACAAATCAACTAGTAACCTTCTACTAAACTAATCCTCATCAAACTTGTAATATTGCTCATACACCTAATGAGTTTGGAGTCGGTAATTCAAAGGTCAAGGTCATAGTGAACTTAACTTGACCTGGAAAATTGTTAAAAAAAATGTATGCCCAAGTTGTTATCTATGTTTTACTACCTTAATCTTCATGAACATTTATATACATGTTTGTATTGATCATTTTTAAGTTTCATGTTGATATCTCAAAGTTCAGTGGCATTGACCTTAACTTGACCTGTAAAATAGTTAAATTTACGTCCAAGTTGTTAATTTAAGGTTTTGGAGTTAAATGTTGGTAGGTCAAAGGTGCAGGTCACAGTGAACTTAGCAACCCTGAAAATGGCAAGGTTGTGAAAAGGAAGACATTTCAAATATTGTATATTGGGTATATTAACTTGAAATATGTTTGGTTTGATCTTTTAACAAGTGAAAAACATGCAAAACAATTGCTAGTGTTCTTTAAGAATTGTAATACTGAGGGTAAAACTGTTTTATAATTTTGAAGGTATTCAGTTCCTAGGATACTGGAGTGTTGTGGGTATGAGAAACTCAAAATGTTACCAGATGTAACCCTTATAAATTGTAAATATCAATCATGCAAGTGTATAAGTTAGTATTGTAAGGAGAGTTAGTAGACAATAAAAAAACACCTTTTTCAAAAGAATGATAAAGTAAAAGCAGACATCAGAGGTGAGCAGAGGTCATACATATATGATGTATAATTAGTTACATATATATTAAGTCAGAAAAAATGAAAGTCAACTTGTGTAAGTGGTTTCCACTTCGTGGTGGAATTTTTTCTTGCTGAAATATGCAAATGGGTCTTACCGCAAGAATGAAGAGCTAAATGGTTTGGCCCTTTGCGGTCTGATCCTGCCTGAATTGTAATTTATAGTGGACCATGTGTACTCTGATATAAAATGCTCAGTTATAAATAAAGAAGAATATAGGACTTGATTTACCCTTTTTATACCCCGGTAAAGTGTGGGGGTGGTTACTGGAATCACCATGTCCGTCTGGCCGTAGACGCAATTCTTGTCCGGGCTATTTCTCAATAACTCCTTAGAATATCAAGTGGACATGGGCATACTATCATGACATTGCGGTTTGATAATTTTACACTGAGTTATGGCCCATTGTATTTCTAATATATATATATAATACAAAATACTTGTCCGGGCTATTTCTCTAAAACTCCTTGTTAGAATTTAGCGAAACTTGCTAGGAAGTATCAATATCAAGTGGAGATATGCATACTGTCATGACGTTACGGTTCAATAATTTTCCACTGAGTTATGGCCCTTTGTATTTCTAATATATATTTGATACAAAATACTTGTCCGGGCTAATTCTCAATAACTCCTTAGAATTTCGCGAAACTTGGTAGAAAGTATCAATATCGAGTGGACATGCGCATACTGTCATGACGTTCCGGTTCGATAATTTTCCACTTGGTTATGGCCCTTTTGTATTTCTAATATATATATAATACAAAATATTTGTCCGGGCTAGGTCATAGATGAAATCCATGCATCCAAAAAGATGCACTTCCCAAGACACAACTATGTCAAAATAGAATGTTTGGTCTTCCAAAGATTAAGCTATAAACTAGGTTTAATTTAGCATCTAGTGCATAATTATTGTTCATGAGAAAGTGATGTAAATGTAACAAAGTTATCTGCCCTTTGCTTGGATGGTGATGGTCACATCCACATTTGCTTTTTGACATGTGATGTACTACCCAAGAAACAACTATATATAAGCGAAGTTTGAAAGGTCTAATGCATAAAGTTTGTGAGAAAGTGACCTAAACGCAAAAGTTGAAGGTAAAAATTATAAGGTTATATGCCCTTTGCTTGGAGGGTCAAGGCCACATCCATATTTGCTTTGTCACGTTACAATGTACCACCCAAGATATAACTATAAGCAAAGTTTGAAAGGTCTAGCGCATACAGTTTGTGAGAAAATGACCTAAACGCAAACTTGACGCCTTCAACTTCGACGCCGCCGGAAAAGCAACAACACATATGTCTGTCTTTTTTTTCGAAAAGGCGAGACAAAAACCATTATTTCAGTGTGTCTTACGAAAATGTAAACTGGATGTATTTTGTATAAACCGGACTTGTATTTTAATTGCAGGAAGCAGCGCATCCGGAAGCAGCCGGAAAGGAAAAGATAAATCGGGAAAGAAATCTAGTCCGGTTGGAAGTGGGAGCAGTGATACGGAAACGGTCGCTAGTTCACGTCTTGAAGGAAGTGAAGTCGGCCCCAAAGGGACTTTAGGGGTGCCACAGGATGTTAGCAACAGTAGACAGTCATTTAGAATGGCCATGGGCAATCCTTGTGAGTTCTTTGTGGATGTCATGTGATCTGTATTGTGGCCCCTTTACAGCCAATGAGTAGTTCCCTAACATTGTAATCAACCAATGAAAATCTTTGTTGCATTTGATAAATGTTAACCCAATTGCTGGACATTTTTTATTTAAGCTATAACTACTAAATATAGATGCATCACGGAAAGGTTTTCATTGGTTAGAATGACTTGTGAATGTGCATGGAGTTTTGTGAAAATATTGTCACTAAAATGTCGCATCCTGAACATCTCAAGGTTGTGTGTTCTGACAGTTAGCCACGTGTGATGAATGTGTAGGGCCACATATATCAGTACAACTTATATCGTTATTGCATGGGTGTGATATTGTCTAAGTATAGAGAAATAATGTCTATTATACTTCACAGCAAACATACCACCTGGTTATGCCAAAAGTAAAAGATAATCCCACAATTTAGTATTTAAATAGCCTCTGTTTGGTACAAGATTCACTTCATATTAATATTCTGTAAACTTAATGTACAACTTGCATGTTCTGCATTCAAAGATAAATTTAATGACAAAAATGATGAGCAAGCAACATTAGTTAAAAACTCATAAATCAGTCAATTGCTTTATTATAAATTGCTTTATTAAACAATTAGAAAAATTACCTCTTAAAACTTTGACATACCAATCTGCTCAAATAGTTAACGTGTTTTGCCGTAAGAATTGGCACTGATGCATTCTAAATCTAATGATACAATTAACTGATCATATAAATAATGTAATAAAAATCAGTTTTTACTTGATTGCCAATTAGTGGTTGGGAATTTAAATTTGTGTCAATCATTTGCCATTTCCTTGTCACTTAATTATAAGAGTATGAAAGAAATTTTGTGTTATAAATAACAATTTAAATTGCATTTCGAAACTTATTTGGAAGTCATAATTAGCTTGCTGAATCGACTTTCTTTCCACTTAGGGAATATACTAGTTTCCCTCCCACCCATGAGTTAAAGCCAGGGAATATACTAGTTTCCCTCCCACCCATGAGTTAAAGCCGGGGAATATGCTAGTTTCCCTCCCACCCATGAGTTAAAGCCAGGGACTATACTAGTTTCCTCCCACCCATGAGTTAAAGCCAGGGAATATGCTAGTTTCCCTCCCACCCATGAGTTAAAGCCAGGGAATATACTAGTTTCCCTCCCACCCATGAGTTAAAGCCAGGGAATATGCTAGTTTCCCTCCCACCCATGAGTTAAAGCCAGGGAATATACTAGTTTCCCTCCCACCCATGAGTTAAAGCCAGGGAATATACTAGTTTCCCTCCCACCCATGAGTTAAAGCCAGGGAATATACTAGTTTCCATCCCACCCATGAGGTAGCCGTCCCGGTTAAATGCCTCCGTGGCAGGGATAGTAAAGACGATGCGTCTAAAACTTCCTAGCCTCTCGCTGCTGCAGGATCTAATCCCACAGGGAACTCGACTTGTCAAGTACAAAATTGTCAATTCTTACGGATGGTGTGGGGGTATACAGTACTGATTCTACTCATTAAAAAGGGGTGGTCTGCCTCTACCACAAAAAATACACAAAAAAAGACATCAGAATATGGCCTAATATGTGCTAAAACGCGTAAAACGCCATTCATTTAAACAACTGTCAGTAACGGGTATGATGAAACAATAAGATGTACAGATACACTGTAGGTAACGGGTATGATGAAACCATAAGATGTACAGATACACGATGAAACAATAAGATGAACAGATACACTGTAGAGTAAATAATTTATGGATAACTAGCAAAGGATGATAGTTTCGTGTAATTTATATTTTAAACAGTCCTACATCAGCCTGTTGATGAACCCTGTTCAACTTTCCGCATCAGCTTGAATTGGTCAATCGCTCAGATTTACCTGTGTCACATTCTTAGAAATGTGGCAGGTTGTGCCGTGGACAGTCTCGTACCACAGTATCAGAAAGTGTTACGAGCCACTTGTATATCTTACTACCTATTTATAAGATCACCTGAAGGCTCCTCTACCAAGGTTGTTCAAATGGTGATCCTGGGGTCACATTTGGCCCCGCCCCAGAGGTCACATGTTTTACAAAGACTCGCATTGGGACATTTTTTAAAAAATCTTCTTCTCAGAAACAGCTTGGTCAATTTTGACCAAACTTCACATGGAGGATCCTTAGGTGAATGTTTTTCAAATTTGTTAAAATTAGATAAACACGACATCCAGGATGGCCGCCATAGAAAAATCTTTAAAACATTTCTTGTACACTGGGAAGCTTAGGCCGTGGGTTCAAATCCCACTGTTGGTAAAAAAAAATCTTTTTTTCTTTTGCTAATTTTTCTAAAGTTTGTATATAAAGATTTTGCATGTTTTACATAGACTTATATAGGAAAAACTTAAAAAAGTGTTAGCATGGAGTTGTGGGTTTAAATTTTTATAGAGGGTGTTGTTGTGTTTTGCACTTGTAGAAAAGTATTGAAAGGAATTAATGATGAAACCCCTTGATTTAAGAGCCATTTTAGCTTGTAGAGCTTCCACAGGCCCTCTTGTTCTCTTGTTTTTTATTATTATTAATGATCGCTAACCCCTGGTCTATTAAGTTTGCTCATTTGAAGTCCCTGGGGTCAGAGATGGCTTCAACCCCTGGGTTCAAAGTTTGTATGTAGAGATTTTGCATGTTTTTACATAGACTTACATAAGGAAAGACTTAAAAAACATCATCAATCAGTATTTGTAAGACTTTTTCATCATTGCAAAGAGCCTCAGGTGATCGATTTAGGGCCATTTGGCCCCTCTTGTTTCAACTTGCGTGCTGTGTTCAAAAAAGATGCACAAAATGTATGAGTTTTATTATGGTCAGGTGTTATTCCTAGGGACACAGGCAGCCATCTCTATCTTATTCCTAATGATACAGGCAGCTATCTTTTGGGGTTAGTAGGTCAAAGGTCCTGGGGGCCATCACCTTGTATGATTATTTGTGTGGACATGCACACCCACACGCATGAAATGTCAAAGGTACATTACCTTTGCTGAGAGAAGGAACCCTGTTACATTTGGGGTCAGTAGTTCAAAGGTCAAGGTCGTCATCACATCATATTGACATATGCATTCTGTGCAATAACTCAGGAAGCATTGCACCCATACTATTTAATGAAACTTCATAGGTACATTGGTGAAGATTAGGATGTATAAGAAAAAATTAGCAAGCAGTGGAAACACTTTTTTTCCACTTTTTGGTAATCAGTCGAGTGTAGACACCAGCAATATTCATTCCATTGTATTTACCATGATAATATATATAAATTTACACAAAAGTGTGCCAAGTACTTTGTGTGGTTTGACATTTAGCTAAGAATAATCAGACCTACCAGTATAATATTTTAAAAAATAAAAAAAAATTGTATAATAATTTAATTTAAATCTTTCAAGAAAATAGAACAATCTATTAAAATCTAATGAAAATGGCATGTTACCCTGGAGTGTGACGTAAACCAAATTTGGTTCAATCATAAAAATACTCGCCGCTCTTAACCTGGACCCCCTCCCCCACATGTGTTCTCCACATATAATCAAATGACACTAGCTCGGAATATAACTTACCATGTACTGGGCAGCATGACTGTAAGCATTGGTAATACACACACACAGAATCTAAATATTTTGCACATGTCGCTACTGAAGGTAACACATTTTGAAGGAACAGATCTAAAATTGTTGTGTTTATATGACGGCACAGTCAATCTTATGTAGAGAACTGCTAGCATACACTATTTTATTTTATTAAGTTGACTGTATGATAATATTTTGTTTAATAAACTAACAAACAAACATTACGAAATAAAAAAATAAAAAGTAAATCGATTTAGTCCAGTTGAAACTCCAATGGAATCAAACCTTTGGACCAGTGTGTTTTTGGGTAGGGGTAGGAGATGATATAGTCACATTATAGTTGATCTCACATATCAGTACAGGTTGGTTTTAATGCAGGTTTGTCTGTTTTACATTGTAGTGACCAATATAGTTTGTAAATTATATAGCAAGAGCATGTATGTGTTGTAATAACACCTAAATAAAGAACAAATAGCATTACAGTAGGATTTAAAGTGTATTATACTCAGTGAATTCACAAGAATAGAATTGAATTGAATGTTGTTTAATAACGGCTCATCAATACAGAATAGGTTATTTAGAGCCGCCGCAGAGAGAGGGGAGGGATACATAGGAGTCCGGGAACCGTGCCCTACTCTTATTATCGAATAGATTGCTATGGTTCTTTTAACCTGCTCGGAGGATAGACCGATACACGGGACCGCTGGTTTAAATCTCCATCTGACGGAAGAGGGTAAGAGAAAGTGTCTTGCCCAAGAACACACCCGACGAAACTCGGTGGCACCACGGAGAATGCACAAATTAATTGTATTACTTTGATTAAAAGTGGTAATAAGATGTTTTATATATTTCACTGAGTGTGGTTCAAATAAGATTTTCAGGTGTTGTAAAAAAAACAATTGAATTCAGATTCACTTTAAGAAGTTTCAGATATTTTTATTTTATTTTATTTTTTTTCATTTTCATTTACGCTTGTTTTCTGGATTCTATAGCACATTCATATTGAATATAATTTTTATAAAATCAATATTATATACACATTTTGTTAATTGATATTAACTATACTGCACACATGTGAATACCGTATAAAACTAGCACTTGTTTTTGATGCAATTTTTTTATATGAGTGTATTTTATTTATACTTTAATAAATTCCTATGGTAAGAAATTTAACAAATATGTCTTGGTACATGTATATTGCTCCTTGAACATTTGTATTTTAAGTATATTATATATGTAGTTTGGTGTTTTGTGTAATGTTAGAAAACTTGATTTTAGACACTTGGAGAAAGCGTGTGTTCCTACCTTTGCAACTGTTGGAGACGCGCGTGTGTTCACTCAGTGGTTTGCTATTGTACATTTTTGCAAGCATTTTATGACATTCATATGGCATTCATACTTCAAATTTCTTCATCAAAGAGATCTTGCGCTTCTACTTGTCAATTTTTGTTCTGGGGTTTTGCTTTAGCAGTTATTTTGTCACCGAGAAGGGTAACAGTACCAATTCAATTAGGAAAGTTGGCGTCACTTTGCTTTAAACTGGGAATTTTTCACAATCAAACGAAAGCATTAATGTATGCTTAAATACTTCACAAACACATTACCGTGTATACACGCACAGTGTAGTACTTCACAAACACATTACTGTGTATACACGCACAGTGTAGTACTTCACAAACACATTACCGTGTATACACGCACAGTGTAGTACTTCACAAACACATTACCGTGTATACATGCACATTACCGTGTAAACACGTGTAGTGTAGCAGTCTAGTGACAATTGATGATCTTGGAAGAGAAGCTTTCGGGAACAAATTTGTTTTGATTTTGATTTCGGAAGTTAAATTGCTTTCAGTTGGGATGATTACACCAGAACTATGGGGAAAAAACATACTTTTGGCAATTAAGAATGGGTCCTTTTACCGGCACCACTTGTACACGTAAAAAAAACGCTGGCTTTAGCTGCTGCATGTTTATTTCTCTGTAACAGTTGGTCTGTGTAAGGCAAGACTCGATATAACGGTTCAATTAGGACAGGCACATTTTCATTCTTCTTATCTTTTAACAGCAGGTCTTGTTCTGACAGCAGATCTTGTTCTGCACTTGTTGCAAAGGTTTGAATGCGCATTTTCCATAACTATGCAACTTGTATATTGAATATCAATGAGTCTTATTTATAAAGTGGACTTTTTTGCTGTTCTTCTTAAAAATTCTCTTGATTTCTCTCCATATTATCATCAACAGGTGATTCTGTCATGGATTTGTGACCTTTGACCCTGTTGCCATAACAACCATTTGCACCTGGTTGACCCCAAAGAGCTTGTGAAGACCCTACAAAACAGAAAACTACTCAAAACTCACCTCTGCTGATTGTGCAATTTTGTGAAACTAACTTCAGTCAGATATTTTTTGGACATTTTCATTGTTTAATATGACGAATACTATGTACATATATGATTTTATTGTCTACCCAGTCGTTATTCATGTTTTATACTCTCTTTTTTAAATCGTGTTATTTTCGTTTTATGGTTTACATATAACTGTTTTAAAATTGAACACTATTTATTTATTTTTGAATGCAAACATGCGTTTGGAACTTGGCATATGTTCATGTACTCAAAGAGAAAATAAATTGATAGCTTTTGTGACCTTGACCTTTGTTTAGATGCTTGTGACCTTGACCCCTTTTTGCAGATATATTTATTGACCACCATTATTTTGACCAATGTACTTCAGTGTTCAACCGTTGTCTTTAATGAATTATTCATTGTTCATACATTGTGTCTTTAATGAATTATTCATTGTTCAAACATTGTCTTTAATGAATTATTCATTGTTCAAACATAGTTCAAAACCAAGACCATACTCCACATTGTACACAATATTAGATTTTTGTCAACTTTGTCTTTACTTAACGTTTGTAATTTAATTTTTATGAGTAATGTGTAGGTGTTTGTTTGGAAACTTCGCTTGTACTTGTTTATATACAGAGATGCTCATGTACATTTGCAAGATCAATGATATTATAACTTGTGAACCGCTGTAGTTGAATTTATTTCTGTTTAAAACTGAACTTTTGTTTTAGCTCTTTGGCAATGCAAGCTTAAGGGGTGACTCATTTTCCGTCATCATCGACTGATTCTTGTGAACAACTTAAGTAAACGGTTTCAAATTTTTATACAGTTTTATTAAATAGTTTGTTTCTACAAGATCTCAGATGAGTAGACAGAGAGCTAAATTAACCCGTCCCATGTATTTTTTGGCGTTGATTATTGAAAAATAACTTTTCAGCATGTGAATTTAATAACTTGAAAAGTAAGAGTTTAACCAGAGCTCCAGATAAGGTGCGTATTTGGGTAAATACACAATTATGAATGATGAAAAAAAACACCAGAAATACCATAGCATGCGTATCATAACGTAAAAGAATTGTGTGATGTGCAATTCATTGTCAGTCAATCGTGTATTGAACTATTTCCCTCGGCGCCTAACCATATCTCGAAACCCCTATCAATTATATGTAAAGGACAGAACTAGCCGAGGGTAAAGAATTGGTCCCAAATTCGTTTTAATTGAGCGTAATTTACTCGATTTGAGTTGTTTGCTGTACACGTCTATCATGTAGTCCCGTGGAAATCTTAATTATGCATCTGCTACAAAACTGATGTCTCACAAGAAATGCGAATGCAATGACGTAGCCTTCCTCAAAAAGCGCAAATCAACGGAATAAGCATTTACTCCGTTGGAAATTGCAAATACCCAATTACTAGTGAAATAATGGAGAAACAATACCCAATGACCAAAGTCTTATCTGGAGCGCTGGTTTAACAACAATGGGAAATTGGAAGAAGCTATTCTTCTCTGCTACTGCTCTGCAGATGGCAAGATTGCAATCATACTTGGTTATCTTATTGACAGAATACGTGTCACTTCCTCTCAATATCTGTGAATGCCATGTTAACCACCACCTCAGCTTTTCTTGCGATTCTTGCGATTATTTTTTCGCTATTAAACTAGATCTAGGAACAGAACAATGTACGATATCAGAAAATATTTAATATGTGCCATTGTCAGGCTTAGTTTATCTACGTGGTTAAACAACGTTGTGCAACAAACATTTGACTATGAACAGAGTTAACAGCCAAATGTAACTATATTTAATAAAAAAAATGAATTGTTTTTTCGAACTGAATTTGTAACTTGGGATTAGGCCATGCACAGTTTCTCTGTACACTCTCATCTGTGTTATTATCGTCTTCATTAAAGGGACACATGGCAAAGTTGATTTTAAAAACTCACGGTGTCCCATCAGTTTTCTACATGACTTGCATTTGTTCAGTCCTTAATATTAATTGTAGGGCCTCATAAAAAAATATGTGTGGTTAAGGTAACCCGACCGACCCTATTTTAAGGGGCCGACCCTAAAACTTTTTATGCAAAAATTAAAAAAACAAAACAATTTTTGTTGATAATGCAAAAAAATCGAACTCAAGGTATAGTAATTAACATATTAAATTCATTATTAGAATTGAATTCATTATTGACAAGAAAAAAAAATATACCTACCTACCCTATTTTTTTGCCAGTGTTAACTGAACCACACATATTATTTTGTTTGGCCTAAGAATATTATAAAGCAAATTGTTTTTGCATATTTCTATCTATTGATTATAATGAACCAATAATATATTCAACCCTACAGTAGAATAAGACAAACAAATGAAGTCAGAATTTTATTTAATTATATGCAAGCATTTTTGAAGTCAAAATAATACAAAACTCGATGCTAATTTCAATGCTTGATGAAAACTTTCAAGATTGCCATGTGTCCCTTTAACATCATCATCGGTAGCTCAGTCAGTAGCTCAGTCGGTAATGTATTGGGTTTAGAGCTGCAGACCTCTGATGAAGGCATGTCTGATGGGAAAGTTCATCATCACCCCGTGTGGTTGCCAGGGTAGAATACAACCACTGCAAATCACGCTAGAGGCAGAGGGGTAGGACCCCTCTTTCATGTTCATTTTGTCATTTTTTTTCATGCTCATTCAAAGTTTTCTTCATGACACCGCATATGTAATTGTGGAAACGTGGCTCCATCGTAAATGGAGTGTCTACAATAGAATTTGCAGCAACTCTGCAGTTCTGCAGGTTCTAGGCCCATTCTCCATATTTTATCTAGATGTAAATGGAGGATGAGCCTGGCATGTTCATCCTTCTTTAGCGCCATCTAACATTGCTTGTGTTGGTGCGCCGTAAAACCCCAATTCAATTCATCCTTCATCACATCTCCTGAGGTAGCTGTCCCAATATAACCTAATATGATGTGTTAACAGGACGTTAAAACCACATTCATCATCATCTTTTTCGACAAATGCTATGAATGCAGCACCTGATGTCTGTTATTACAATCGTGATGATGATGATGAAGACAAATGTGATGATGGTGATGTTGTTGAAGAAAATAATGGACACGAAAAAAGACAATTATGGTATTAAAATGATTATGATGAAAATGCTGCCGGCACTTACGGATAATTACGCTGTTGTGATTCAGTGCTGGCAGTATTTTGATATTCATAGGTGAAGGTTGATTTAACAAAATACCCAAAATGTGACTGCTAACTGGATAAGAGACAAAATATTGCGGCTTCAGCAAAACATAAATATGCAAAACATCATTACATATCTAAAATTAAAATTACAAAATGACCCTTTCGCAAGGTCATGCAATAAATGTGACAAATTTAAGATGCATCAAAATAAGTAACAATGAAGATGCTCATCAAATTAGAAAAGAAAAAAATTCCATTTTTCAGTAGCACACAATTTGGAAAAATTGACTGGGATCATGTGTCCTTTTATGAAATGTGCATGGTTAGTCTATATATATGTTGCTATTATAACCAATGATTGATAGCCTGTGATGTCCTTGTATGCATATACTTCAAAGCCAATTAATTAAGACAAATTGTTTTTTGTTGTCTGTTAATATAACCAGTATAATTGCAGAACTGATAAATGTATCGGCAAGAAAACTTTTTAATTTCCGTATATTCAACCATATATTGAACAAAGTTCAATCGTAAGTAAATATTCGGGAACAACTTTATAGAGGCTGATTTTTTGCCAAATTTTACAGCTAATTGACACATTTCAAGGTGTTCAGTAAACTTTTGTTTAGGTGAACTTGTTGGAGCCAAATGTTTTTCGGTATTTACAGGCAGAGTAAATGGTAAAATACTAATAGAGTAGTTTTTCGTTTGAGAATTTGTTCTCGTTTCTGAAACGAGTATTTCACAGCTTTAAGTATTTTGTGTTAGGATTTTGTTACTGTGCTGGTGGGGTGGGGGAAGAGGGCGTATTGAGTGGATACAGAAAATTAACAAATCTCTAATAACGTCAGTTATCCATAAAATTGTGGGATTAAACTGTTAGGATGTGCTTATACAACGTCCAACACAATGGATAAAAACTAAATAAAGAAATGCTCTATCAAAATCAACTTATATTCAGGGATTCAGGCGCGGATACAGACTTTGAGATTAGGAGTGGCACAACACAAGTTTAGCTTGGGCTCGACATCTTTAAATCTCAGGTTGTAGAGGGACCGTTTTAAAAAAATATAAACAAATTGCAGTATCTGGGATGGGGAGTGGTGGAAGTGATGGAAGTGGGGCTGGGCAGGGCAGTGCAGCTACCAAAGTTAAGGATGTTGGGAATGTAATCGTTTTATTTCTTAGAAACAAATTAAAAGTCTCGCTATATCGTTCACTAAGTTACTTTGTAAATTGCGTCTGAAAATGTAGAAAAAGCTTGGCTGAAACGAGTACCCTGAGGAATAAGGCTGAAATTTTGATTTTCTGCTCAAAGTTTCGTAATTTTAAGTTAAAGTACAGATTGTTGAGGATGATGATTTTGATTTAGCACAATACTCTTCATTACTTGGAGTATGACTGTTGTATTCCAGTCTTCTATGTGATCGATGCAGAGATTCAGAACAGGGAACCAGTTTATTTGATGCATCGATCAGTGTTACTAGGCTCTTGCTTATGATAGTATGTTATTCTCTATCATGCATTCAAGCTGATTTCAGGCGATATGTATGGTTGATTTTTATATCCAGTAACATAACACTGCACTGTTTTGTATTTACAACTGAACACACTGGCATCCACTCACATCTTCCTATGGCATGGCTTATGTGTTTCAGTGTCTGCCATATTGGTTCAAAATAAGCATGTAATTTCAAGAACGGCATAAATCCTAAATATATTAGGAATTTATAGAATAAAATGTTAAAAATACACTTGTGATGCTGCATGTTGTTATTTATATGCCAAACTAACCCAAGACCTACCAAATATGATGCGAGACCTACCAATTATGATGTGAGACCTACTAGTTATGATGCAAGACCTGCCAATTATGATGTGAGACCTCCCATTTTGATGTGTTAGTCCTAACCAGTCCTGTTCTTAGATGGCCATTAAATTCCTAGGTTCCAAGTATTATCTTGTATGCTATTTAAAATGTGTATTTCTTGCAATAAAAGTCATGTTAACATTATAAAAATTATCTTCAAAATGCTCTGGAAAAAGAAGAGTTAATTCAAACATCACTGTCATAATGTGGAGACTGAAACGAGGAGAAACACTGTTGATATTTGAAACAAAAAAACGAGGCCATACTGTGGGCCTCTTAAGCAAGGTTGTCAAGGTAACAGGTGAGGACATCATGATATGTGTTGCCCAACTGTGCTGTGACCATATACGCAGCGTTAATGGGTAACGAAATATAAAAAGATCGGACAGGGTAAGTAGCATTCAAGGAGGACAGTCAACCGAAGGTGAGGACATACCAACGTGTAACCAAACTGAGGACGTTGCGTCGTATTGAAATGTCTCGCTTTACTGTGCCATGCCAAGGACAAAGCCATGTCTATTAGGTAATAGGTTAGAACATAACTATATAAGTAGGACATAGCTATGTATGTCACATATACTCGACATAATTGTTGAAATGCGATTGGATAGATTTGATTTCATTTCTAGTAGCTTGTCGTAGACTTCAGGACTGAAAACGCCTCGTGTATTTAGTTCAATAATTCTTACATGCAACTTGTAGGCTAATGTTGCAATAGCCATCGTATATTGCGTTGAAAAGCGCCTTTTCACATTAATATATTTTGATTCGAGGTTTACAATACAACATCGTTAACCCTCAACCAAGGATAAGTCGAACATTAATTGTAGCATTCACAGAACAGAACACCAAAAATACTCAACAAATGAGAACACGTAGAAGCAACGTACGCGACACCACAAACATGAAGGGGTTGACAATAGGGGTACCCACTTGGGACCGTCACTGGCAAAAAGGCTTCTTGGGGGCTAGCATTTATCACTTGTCTTACACACAAAAATACAGCTGAAATTTTAAGTTACTAACTTTTCAATTCTTATGTCACACCTGGGAATGGCCTGCATTGCTTTGGCAATATTAAGAGTTTAAGGCGGCGGTTTTGCGGTAATGCAGGTTTGGGATAAAAAATGCTCTGATTGGTGTAGGAAGCCCAGTTAACACAGTATATATGTAAAGGCCGGAATATATAAATAATGAGCATTTCCATGTTTTATGTGAGATTGTATTCACGTAACATACATATATAATAAGGCAGAAAGGATTTCTCATACATGCGTAGATCGTTGAAGACCAAATTCTGAGAATGGTCAATTTAATCGGCTCTGTGGCTAGCACCTGCCATTATTTGATCTTTGGAAGAAAAACTTGAATACAAATGCAATCGTTCATAAACTTGACAACCCTCACCAATTCGGACATTTTTCGGCCAGCAGAGCTTTAATATGGGATGCCGAGTTGTCGGTCGTCCATCCATCGTTAACTTTTGTCTCGTTAAGCGATAGGGCCTTCATTTTTCATCTGATCTTTACCAAACTTTACCAGAATGTTAATGTCAATGAAAGCTCGGACAATTTCGAAAACCAGCCAAATCGGACCAGTAACAGCGGAGTTATGGCCCTTGATTTAGTTAAAAATGCTATATTTTGCCTAGTTAAGACGATTGGGCGTTCATTTTTTATCCGATCTTTACTAAACTTTACCAGATTGTTAATGTCAATGATAGCTCGGACAAGTTCGAAAAACCAGCCCGATCGGACCAGTAACAGGGGAGTTATGGCCCTTGATTTAGTTAAAAATGCTATATTTTGCCTAGTTAAGACGATAGGAACTCCATTTTTCATCCGATCTTTACCAAACGTTACCAGATTGTTCGTGTCAATAAAAGCTCGGATAAGTTTGAACACCAACCAGATCGGACCAGAAACAGCGGAGTTATGGCCCTTTATTTAGTTAAAAATGCTATTATTTTGCCTCAAGACGATAGGGCCTTCATTTTTCATCCGATCTTTACCAAATTTTACCAGATTTTTTTACTTTTTATTTTATTATTAGCTCGACTGATCAGAGATCAGCAGAGCTTATGCCGTGGTGCGGCGTCCGTCGTCCGTCCGTCCGTCTGTATGTCCGTAAACTTTTATTTGTAGCGACTACTCCTCTGAAACTACTGGATGGATATTCATGAAACTTTACAGAAATGTTGCCCATAAAGTCTAGTTGATCCTAGCAAAAATTCATGTTGATGTGAAATCCAAGATGGCCACCAAAGCTTAAAATAGAGTTTTAAAATACAAGTTTGTAGAGACTACTTCTTGAAAACTATAAGTGATATTGATATGGGACTTTTTCTAAAATGATCAGCATGACATGGTGTTGGTCGTTGTCAAAAATCGTTTTGATTCAACGTTAAACATGGCTGCCAGCGGCCATCTTTGTTTACATAGAGTGTATAGTAAAAACTTGTAGCGACTACTCCTCTGAAACTACTTGGCGGATTTTCATGAAACTTTACAGGAATGTTGCTCTTGATGTCTTATGGATGCTAGCAAAATTTCAGATCTGCCAGAAATTCAAGATGGCCGTCACAGCTAAAAATAGATTTTTAAAAAATAAGTTTGTAGCGACTACTTCTTGAAAACTATAAGTGATATTGATATGGGACTTTTTCTAAAATGATCAGCATGACATGATGTTGATCAGAGTCGAACATTATTTTGATTCGACTTTAAACATGGCTGCCAGTGGCCATCTTTGGTTACATAGAGTTATATAGTAAAAACTTGTAGCGACTACTCTGAAACTACTTGACGGATGTTCATGAAACTTCACAGGAATGTTGCTCTTGATGCTTAGTTGATCCTAGAAAAATTTCAGGCTCGCCGGTAATTCAAGATGGCCGCCACAGCTAAAAATAGATTTAAAATAAATAAGTTTGTAGCGACTACTTCTTGAAAACTATAAGAGATATTGATATGGGACTTTTTCTAAAATGATCAGCATGACGTGATGTTGGTCCTTGTCGAAAATCGTTTTGATTCGACGTTAAACATGGCTGCCAGCGGCCATCTTTGTTTACATAGAGTTATATAATGAAAACTTGTAGCGACTACTCCTCTGAAACTACTTGACGGATTTTCATGAAACTTCACAGGAATGTTGCTCTTGAATGTCTAATTGATCCTAGCCAAATTTCAGGTCGGCCGGAAATTCATGATGGCCACCACGGCTTAAAATAGATTCTTAAAAAATAAGTTTGTAGCAACTATAAGAGATATTGATATGGGACTTTTTCTAAAATGATCAGCATGACATGATGGTTATCCGAGATGAACATTATTTTGATTCGACGTTAAACATGGCTGCCAGTGGCCATCTTTGTTTACATAGAGATATATAATGAAAACTTGTAGCGACTACTCCTCTGAAACTACTTGATAGATTTTCATGAAACTTCACACGAATGTTGCTCTTGATGTCTAATTGATCTTAGCAAAATTTCAGGTCGGCCGGAAATTCAAAGTGGCCTCCATGGCTAAAAATAGTTTTTTAAAAAATAAGTTTGTAGCGACTACTTCTTGAAAACTATAAGAGATATTGATATGGGACTTTTTCTAAAATGATCAGCATGAAATGGTGGTTATCCGAGACGACATTATTTTGATTCGACTTTAAACATGGCTGCCAGTGGCCATCTTTGTTTACATAGAGTTATATAATGAAAACTGGTAGCGACTACTCCTCTGAAACTACTTGACGGATTTTCATGAAACTTCACAGGAATGTTGCTCTGGATGTCTAATTGATCTTAGCAAAATTTCAGGTCGGCCGGAAATTCAAGATGGCCGCCATGGCTAAAAATAGATTTTTAAAAAATAAGTTTGTAGCGACTACTACTTGAAAACTATAAGAGATATTGATATGGGACTTTTTCTAAAATGATCAGCATGACATGATGACTATCCGAGTCGAATGTTATTTTGATTCAATGTTAAACATGGCTGTCAGCGGCCATCTTTGTTTACATAGAGTTATATAATGAAAACTTGTAGCGAGTACTCCTCTGAAACTACTTGACGGATTTTCATGAAACTTCACAGGAATGTTGCTCTGGATGTCTAATTGATCCTAGCAAAATTTCAGGTCGGCCGGAAATTCAAGATGGCCGCCATGGCTAAAAATAGATATTCAAAAATCAAGTTTGTAGCGACTGCTTCCTGAAATCAAAATCAATCAGTAGAGCTTCAAGGTCATTGACCTCTTGTTTTTATATTATTTTTTTTTAAAAAAAAATATTTTATTTTATTTTTTATTATCTCTACTGGCCAAGTTCGAAAACCAGCCAGATCGGACCAGTAATGGCGGAGTTATGGCTCTTGATTTAGTTAAAAATGCTATATTTTGCCTCTTTAAGACGATAGTCACTCGCGTCATTGATGTTATAAGAGCCATATTAGCCAGTAGAGCGTCCACAGGCTCTCTTGGGCCTCTTGTTTATCACACGCCTTCATTACCTCCTGAAACTATCGGTATTGCCAAAGCAATGCAGGCGATGAGATTCCCGGGCGTTGCAATACTATAGTTACCCAGAAGTAGGTATACTAATCGAATAGTGGTGATGATAGTGGTACCGCGTTGTAAATGTTAATGGCAAAAGAGCAGCTGATTTTTTTTCTAGGATGCAGCAAACATCACTCTTACCCTTTCGTCATCGTAATAAAATGAGATGAGTGCAAACCACGAAATTCTCGCAATGCTATTTCCTCTTAACATCCTAGGCAGCATTAATAGGCAATATAAATATAACAAAGATGATCATGTATATATGAATATAAAAACGCCTAGAAAGCCACAAAGCAAGTACTCAGTGAACTGGCAGAAGTCGGAGCATTAAATGCACAGGAAGACAAGATTGAAAGGTACCATCCTTTACAGAATGTAGGTAGAGGTAATCACAAGATCCATGCTATGTCCGATCATCGCACAATCAAAGAGGAAAGCAAACTGGGGGACTGTAAATGAGTCGACCACTAAATGCGTTGCAAAATGATACTTTCATAACCTCTTTTAATATACTTTTTAGCACGTTTATTAAATATTGTTTGAAATTGATCATGGCCAAGGATCTAACGAAATTTGTAAAACACGAATACAAATATATAAAAAAAATAAATGAATTGCTCGTAACAATTGATCAAGTGTGGCTAAGTGTGGGGTGGCGCACTCGTCAGTCGCTAACCTGCTGAAGAACAACACTTGTCATTAACATTTTAAACGTCAGCTATATACGTTTGCTGTTCAGTATGTGTGTTTTAGGTCGGTATTAAATAGCTGAATATATGTTAATATGATAAAACCGGCATGAACGACTAAATGTTAAATATGTATCGCATAAAACGGAGGAAACTTTATTTTTGGAGTGAAACATTTGTGACATTAATGCTAATTGTGTTCGTTATGTTAATGAATAATCGTGATATATCTATATTTTACTGTTTTACACAGTTATCCGACATATAGTTGCTCATACAATATACGAAGTCTAAAGATGCCCGAATCTTTGGTGGAGTACGTATGTATAGTTTAAAGTAAATGAATGTATTACACGAACTGGTGATAAACACCAGCTCTGGTGATAAACACCAGCTATGCGAAAACATTATCTTTTAACCAAAGAACACTCATTTAATAGCTATCTGAGTTTTGAGCTATATAGGGTTAAAATAACCTATTTAGTAAAACCTATTCAAATTACACACCTTTTCCCATTCTTTTTTCAATTGTGGGTCAAAAACAAAAATTGCCAGAAAGAAAGTGTTGGCTACGGGTATGGGATGGTTACGGTATTATCTTCCAGTGGTACTTTTGCACCTTCTTGTAAGTATATACATGTATAGACATTTAACGGTCCATTATGATGCAAAACATACAAATGGTAAATTGTTTTGTTGTTAGATTTTGTTTATGTTATAACACATGTTTTAAAGAGAGTTAGAAAAAGGACAAATATAACTGGGATGCCGCACAAAAATGAGGTGTGAAAGTGAATTCGGAAAAACATACCCATAATTATGTAGTCTCTAAGAGAAGCATCATTTCCATTCACAAGGAACCGAGTAGACCAATCACGCACGCCATAATTTATATATATCTATACAGGCATTTTTAGATGGAAATATCGTTAAAACAGATAACCCTACAGACGGTCTAGGGAAAACAGTATTAAGGGGGAGGTTGTTTGCGTACACATTCTAAAGTCCCTGGCGTTAGCGGAATCGTTTAACATGTAACGACCGAAGTCTGGTTAACCCGATTGAAAATTAAATGACGTCACGTTTAACTGAATCAGATTGAAGGATGTATGACCAATTGCATTTTAAATCTACTTTATCGTTGCTTTGCATAACATACAAAGACCTGCTTGTACACACAACACCGGGAAATACGCATTTTAGTATCATTAATTACATGCATATCAACGAAGAAACTGTCTTGTCTATCTACTTGATGCATTATATCTTGTGCTTTGTACCTTAAAAGGGCGTCGTTTGTAAACTGTTTTAGCTCAAGAGTCATTTATAACAATGAATTTGTCTGACACATTGGCATAGGAGCGTTTCAGATAATGGAAGTGGGGATCAACTGAATATTTTCAATATTTGTATAACACCATTGGTGGCTGAATTTTTTTTTATTCATGTATTTATATAACACATTTTTATTTATTTTATACATATTTGTTTGCTTGTCAGGCATTTAATGGAAAACACACACCTACTTGTCTATGTCAATAGGCTAATGTTATTCCCTGTGACAGGGCCTTCTCGGGTTATTAGGGTAGGGAGGTGTTTCCTCCTTTGTTCCTACGCGTATGTGAAAATATTTTTAAAAGTCTGAACAACGAGTTTAACCGCAATAGCATCTGTGTACCCTGGGGTCTTATAACTTGTTAATAAATAAACCATAGGCCTACAATAGTAGCGCCAGTGAAAACGTCTGACGTGAAACAAGTAATCAGACTTTTTACCTACGGAACGCAAAACTGACACATATTCAATTATTTGATGAACTCTACAATCCAATTGATGAGCTCAACACTTGAACACTTATTAACGAACATCAAGTATTAAAATGGAATTCTGTTTTATGTACCTTTCCATGAATCCACGTTTGTCAGAATGTCATTAAAACAACTATGTAGAACACGAACAAGCACACCCCCACTTAGTTGCGATAATCATAGCTCTTACGGTGTGTACCTTCCTATCTCAGCTACCATAGCTACCTATCTCAGCTACCATAGGCAGGTACACCTTCCTATCTCAGCTACCATAGGTAGGTACACCTTCCTATCTCAGCTACCACAGGTAGGTACACCTACCTATCTCAGCTACCATAGGCAGGTACACCTACCTATCTCAGCTACCACAGGTAGGTACACCTTCCTATCTCAGCTACCATAGGTAGGTACACATACCTATCTCAGCTACCACAGGTAGGTACACCTTCCTATCTCAGCTACCATAGGCAGGTACACCTACCTATCTCAGCTACCATAGGTAGGTACACCTTCCTATCTCAGCTACCATAGGCAGGTACACCTACCTATCTCAGCTACCATAGGCAGGTACACCTACCTATCTCAGCTACCACAGGTAGGTACACCTACCTATCTCAGCTACCATAGGTAGGTACACATACCTATCTCAGCTACCACAGGTAGGTACACCTTCCTATCTCAGCTACCATAGCTACCTATCTCAGCTACCATAGGTAGGTACACCTTCCTATCTCGGCTACCATAGGCAGGTACACCTTCCTATCTCAGCTACCATAGGTAGGTACATCTTCCTATCTCAGCTACCATAGGTAGGTACATCTTCCTATCTCAGCTACCATAGGTAGGTACACCTTCCTATCTCAGCTACCATAGGTAGGTACACCTTCCTATCTCAGCTACCATAGGTAGGTACATCTACCTATCTCAGCTACCATAGGTAGGTACACCTTCCTATCTCAGCTACCATAGGTAGGTACATCTTCCTATCTCAGCTACCATAGGTAGGTACCATAGGTAGGTACATCTTCCTATCTCAGCTACCATAGGTAGGTACATCTTCCTATCTCAGCTACCATAGGTAGGTACACATTCCTATCTCAGCTACCATAGGTAGGTACATCTACCTATCTCAGCTACCATAGGTAGGTACACATACCTATCTCAGGTACCATAGGTAGGTACATCTTCCTATCTCAGCTACAATAGGTAGGTACACCTTCCTATCTCAGCTACCATAGGTAGGTACACATACCTATCTCAGCTACCATAGGTAGGTACACATACCTATCTCAGGTACCATAGGTAGGTACACCTTCCTATCTCAGCTACCATAGGTAGGTACACCTTCCTATCTCAGCTACCATAGGTAGGTACATCTACCTATCTCAGCTACCATAGGTAGGTACACCTTCCTATCTCAGCTACCATAGGTAGGTACATCTTCCTATCTCAGCTACCATAGGTAGGTACACATTCCTATCTCAGCTACCATAGGTAGGTACATCTACCTATCTCAGCTACCATAGGTAGGTACACATACCTATCTCAGGTACCATAGGTAGGTACATCTTCCTATCTCAGCTACAATAGGTAGGTACACCTTCCTATCTCAGCTACCATAGGTAGGTACACATACCTATCTCAGCTACCATAGGTAGGTACACATACCTATCTCAGGTACCATAGGTAGGTACACATACCTATCTCAGCTACCATAAGTAGGTACACCTACCTATCTCAGCTACCATAAGTAGGTACTGTGTACCTACCTATCTCAGCTACCATAGGTAGGTACACATACCTATCTCAGGTACCATAGGTAGGTACACATACCTATCTCAGCTACCATAAGTAGGTACACCTACCTATCTCAGCTACCATAAGTAGGTACTGTGTACCTACCTATCTCAGCTACCATAGCTACCTATCTCAGCTACCATAGGCAGGTACACCTTCCTATCTCAGCTACCATAGCTACCTATCTCAGCTACCATAGGCAGGTACACCTTCCTATCTCAGCTACCATAGGCAGGTACACCTTCCTATCTCAGCTACCATAGGTAGGTACATCTACCTATCTCAGCTACCATAGCTACCTATCTCAGCTACCATAGGCAGGTACACCTTCCTATCTCAGCTACCATAGGTAGGTACATCTACCTATCTCAGCTACCATAGCTACCTATCTCAGCTACCATAGGCAGGTACACCTACCTATCTCAGCTACCATAGCTACCTATCTCAGCTACCATAGCTACCTATCTCAGCTACCATAGGCAGGTACACCTACCTATCTCAGCTACCATAGCTACCTATCTCAGCTACCATAGCTACCTATCTCAGCTACCATAGGTAGGTACATCTACCTATCTCAGCTACCATAGGTAGGTACACATACCTATATCAGCTACCATAGGTAGGTACACCTACTTATCTCAGCTACCATAGGTAGGTACATCTACCTATCTCAGCTACCATAGGTAGGTACATCTACCTATCTCAGCTACCATAGGTAGGTACACATACCTATCTCAGCTACCATAGGCAGGTACACCTACTTATCTCAGCTACCATAGGTAGGTACATCTACCTATCTCAGCTACCATAGGTAGGTACACATACCTATATCAGCTACCATAGGTAGGTACACCTACCCATCTCAGCTACCACATCATAAGAGCTGTGATTCTCACAGCAGCTAATACTCACATTACTATTACTAACAACATAATTGCCTGTCTAGTGTACTTTGCATCGTGATCGAACTTCACAATTAATATTTCTTTATTTCCTTTTGTTTCGAATTATTTTAAATATTTTCTTCTTTTTTTCCAGATTTTATTTTAAACTTTTGTTAAAATCAATAAAAACATTACCTTTACAGTGAGTGACGTGTTTACTGATTTACTTGTTTACATACACCAAATCTGTTTAAATCGTAATATAACTTTGCATAATATGTTAATAACCAATGTCGATTCTTGCCAATATGATTTGATTGTATTCTTTTTTTAATTTTCTGTTGTTTATTTCTAATTTTAGGTAATTATCTAATTGCCGATATTTGATCTTTGTGCGACGATAACAAGAAACCATTATACTTCCGGGATGTGCGCGTGTTCTTGGAACGCGTAACGTGTGTGACATTTGTACGTTACGGACATGACATGTGACGGTGTTACAATTTAATCAGCATTGCAAGTAATACAGCAGTGTTACTAATGCAAAGCATGAAGCAAGTGTTTTTTCTTTTACATAATAACGCGTATTAAAGTTGTGAATAAAAACGCATTTGAAATTTTATGCTGAAATGTAATTTTAAAAGTGTTGGTTTTAACATAGAATGTATGTTATCATTCACAACATCAGTGTTGGTTTTAACATAGTAAGGTATGTTACCATTTACAACATCTCGATCAGGTGTGATTCCGGCCGAACGTAGCCGAAATTTACCGAATTTGTACGAATGATCATGGGCTTCAAACCGTTATAGATCTATGTAAAGGTCAAGGGTGGCACATTACATAACGCATGGTTAGCGTGCATATGTGTCATGTTGTGTTATAACAGGCGCGAAATAGAAGACAAGTGTCCCATTATGCAAAGGTATTATGTATGCAAAATATCAGGTGTGTGTCATTTTATAATGCCTGAAACATAACGTGACATTCTACGTCATTGCTGTGACAGCTTATATCATTAATATGACGTTTATGACATTAACGATATGTTTGAATACATGTATAATTATTACAATGGACTTAGCGCTTTGCTTTTTGACGTTCTATATGCCGTAAAATATACTCTTAATTTCTGCTCAATGTTTTTTATTACTATAATTTATGAACATTTGTTTATACTACTGGACTAACCATGTCACTTAATTGACCAATCTCTACCCAGATTTGTCGTTCCCACCTGTCAACGTCTCATCAAATACCAATAATCTTGGCAAACGATGAAAAACGGTGGAAATGCAAAAATTCTTGATGGCACTATATTTTTCTGATTTAACTTTATATGAAATGCTTAATTACAAAAGAAAACAATTTTCGGCTTGAATGTTTTAAATATACAGTAAATTATGCTCAGAATTATATTGCGGTAGAGTAAAGGTTTGTACTTTGGCATATCACTCCGCCGTCAAAACATTCAAAATAGACACCACCTAATCGTTCACATAGGGTTACAGCGTTTTGCTTACCAGCACTTTCCAATATCGCATAGCACTTAACAACCAACCTTAAATTAAATTACTAACCTAAAATATACATCAAAATGCAGAAAATAAGTCGTGTTTCTTTCAATTGTTTATATGTCAATCAGCAGCCGATAGTTGGTGGTGTCACGGTGTTGAAGTTTGTTCGCCATTTTGATATTTCAGCTATGGTCATGTGACAAATGTGACATCGCAGGCTACTTTCTTAGTCGTTGACAGAGGTCAATATAATGGCCTCTGACAGAGGTCAATGTAATGGCCTCAGGGAGAGATTGAGTATATTTACTATTTACTGTCATAAGTTGACGTTGTAATCCTGATTTTTTAGCTATACCTACTGAATGTATTCAGGAACGGAGTCTCTTTGAAGATACAAATTGTCTAGATGCAGTTTACTGGCTAAAGTGCCGTCATTTTATGGTGTAGATATAAGCCGTAATAAGTATTAATTTTAACGTTTAACTTTAACATACACATCTTAGCATGTCCATTATGAACATGGATACACGATGGTCTATGTTGTTAATTGTATAACTAAAGTGAGTCTTCTTGTATTCATCCCGAGTTTTAGTCCTTTCCCCAACTATACCTGATTTATTTTGACTTTTATTAAACTTCCCGAATGTGTTTTATTTTTTTCGTTTTATATCAACTTTGCCTCATGATAATCATTGTTTTATTTCAAAATCCAAGCCGCATCTAATGTAATAAAAGTTGAAAAATGTGAAGTATCTATAAAAAAACTTGCCTGTAGCGTTGTGAGTTTTGTTCTAGTGATATAGCTGGCTCGATAAAACAAACTTATTTAGAGCTTCTGTTACCACTTTTCATTGGTAAGACAAAACAGTAACAATCACTGAACATTATTTTAAAAAAGACAATCGCGGGGTTTCCACGCGTTTTACAAGCCAGATGTACAACATATAGCTTTAATACTCATCAAATAATTAAGGACCATCTTTTTTCTTTATTTTAATAAGATTAAAAGTTTGCATCCATCGCACAATTTAAATACACATTGCATAGTCAAAAACGGAAACTGTTTCGTATTTCTGTATTCTTTACTCTTTATGAAACATTTTACAACAAAGAACTTATAATAATGAAAATTGTGGATTTTGAAATTTCAATAAAATGCTTTTATTCACCGAAAAATACTTATTTCGTGTTATTTTCATGACTACTGATTCCTTGAAGAAACATCTCTCACCATGTCTTTAGAAATTACTTCTACAGATAAGCTTGTCAGTGCCAAATATGCAACTAGGTCTTCAAATTTTACTTCATTTTGGATGGGATAAAAATAGAGTTTTTTTCAAAACTTTTCGGTGTAAGCATTTAAAACTAGTGGCTGGCGTGGCAGCAGTCGGATAGCGCGGCGGGTTTGTAACCGGAGGCCCCGGGTTCAATCCTCCGTGGTGCCACTGAGTTCCGTCGGTGGATGTTCTTGGGCAAGACACTTTACCTTTAGCCTCGTCCGTCGGATGGGGAAGTAAACCGGGCGGTCCCGTGTATCGGTCTATCCTCCGAGCACGTTAAAGAACCATAGGATCTATTCGATAGATAAGAGGTTGCGGCAGGTTCCCGGATTCCTATTCCTTCCCTCTCTCTGGGGCGGCCTCTAAATAACCTATACTGTGTTGATGAGCCGTTAAACAACATTCAATTAAACTGTCAAGAGGTTAGTTACTTTCGGGAAAAATTAACACTTAGCGTCGCATATCATTGGATTAGTGATTAAAAGTAATTATTAAATTGATTACAAATTCTAAAACATCTAGTATTGTTGTTTTGGGGCAAATGGAATGATGTTTTTAGAAAGGATCACAATTCTCGACTCTTTTAATTAATAGAACAATGAATATCAACATTTTGTTCTTTAATCTATACAGAAGATCTGACAATGTCCAGTTCTAATGCAGACATTGCCTAACAAATTATGTGTAACCGTTTGAAAATGGTATGTGGTCAATTTCACTGGTAAGCATTATGAGAAAATTTTGGTGGGCCTTGAATTATTTCGAGGAGTATATTTGGCACATAGCTTCTTAGTGGCATTGGCGCGTCATTACATTTGTCTAGGGTCAAAACACATTAAAGAAACTAACCGCCAAAAAAGGCGACAACTTAAACTACAAAAACGTTTATCAAAACGCTATCCAGGTGTTCAGGATAATCTTTAATGTATATTTAAAAGAGATAGGTCTATTCACGGGTTCTTAGAAGATCCGCGATCTGAATATGCGTAAACCGAATATTGAGTTTGTAACTAACTCTAAATTCGACGTTCCAGTTATGGGGTTTGGCTGGCAGGTTTAAGGAGTTTATATTGTATCTATAGAGTTTGGAGTCTCAAAATATGTAAGTCATATTTACACATTGTCATGTCAACGGTGAACAATCTGTTGTCAAATTTGGCTGTTGTTGGCGGGATATGGACTTTAAGGTCTTCGATCCTTTTCTTAATTCTACACATACTCGCCCTCGATCGATACTAGTATCATCTCTCGTGTTTGTGTGCTGGAATTATGGGGGAAAAAGTAGTTCCGTCAGGTGATTTGCATATATATTGCTAGGGACCAAAACCCAGGTTTAGGACCCAATCTAGACCGCCAGACAAAATCACCAAACTTTCTCATCAAGATCTTGTGTTTTATATGTCTCGATGTATTTTTAAAAGGTCCCCAAAGGTTCGTGAATCCCTAATGTATTAGGATTATCTGCACACCGAATTACCGCACCGCGGATGAAGTCCTGAAAAATCAGGAGGGCACCTGCCGAATATCAGTGGATGAATTAGAAAAATTCGAAATGACGTCAGTATGAATTCTACATCACAATAAGAATATATTTTGAGATCCAACTCTATAGACACAGTATTACCGGTTTAAAAGAACATCAGTCCAAGACCCCGAAACTGGAGCGTCAAATTAAGAGTTACCAACTCATAATTCATTTTACGCACATTCAAGTCACGGGTAGTTTTAGAAACCCTTGAAAATAACTTTACTTTTAATCGGCCCATGTACATTATTACATGACTATAGAGCTTTCATTTTGACGGTTTTGTAGCGTAATTTTGAAGTTATTTGGCGGGTTAGTTCTTGAAGAAAAACATTTCTCACCGACCTTTATTGATATACTAATTAGAACGAGCATCGTCTTATTAACATGATTAATATGGTTAACTTATTTCGTATCGGTTTACGCATTTGTTTCTAAGTTGAGCATTGTTCAATATCATATTCTATACGTGTTCTATATATTATGCTAGAAACCATATCTCTGAAATATACTAAAGGAAAAGGGAAACGCAACTCGGGAATTTCTGCTATATAATCGTATGTCCTGCACACTTCATGCAATACGTAATGTGCCAAAGAAATCC